>JAECUM010005756.1:0-150015 GCA_016617855.1 Megalonaias nervosa
TTTTTATTTGTTTAACATTCAGGAGTTTGCATATACAAATTTGTGTTTTAATATATTTGAGTGCATATCTTTTTGTACTTTTTTTCTGTTGTAGGTTTGACAAATCATCTCAATAGCAAAGAGAAAGAGTCGACGGGTTTAAATACAGAAATGCAGAGTCTGAAATCACAAGTAACAGGTACAGTTATGACTTGTAGTTCTGTCTTAAAAATCCCAAGTAACAGGTACAGTTATGACATGTAGTTCTGTCTTAAAAGTCTAACTGGAAAATATAGATGCTTTAAAGTTGGTGTTATTGTGTTGTTGTTTGTTTTTTTTCCACACATTGCATGATGAACCCTATATAATGTTCAGAAATATGGGGACTAGACTGCTAATTGGCTGGACTTGTCTCCTAATCATCTTCAATTTCATTTTTTGCACAGTAACTTCCTTAATGAATTTCAACCAGATATGGTATGTAGCTTAATATTGATAGACCTCAGGTGAGTTGAATTGTTAGTATACTAAATCATTTAGCATAGTTACAACTTTCATATCTTGAAAATAACTTAATCAAGATGTGGAACCACAGTCTGTCCTTCTGCCTATATCTTCACGAGTCCATCTCTCCAGCTCTTTGTCCATTCACATTTCTTGTATCCACCAACCTGCTGCATTCTTACAATAATTTATGCCATTTCGTACATGATTTGCCCATTGCACATAGTGATATCTTTTAAGGATTTGTTCTTGTCTAATTTTAATTTAAATATTGGCCTTTTCCTATCGGTTTTAAATCTCCTTTGCACCAGATCCTTTTAACCAGCATGTCTAAGAAACCACTGAATTTTTCTGATGTATTTTAGTGTGTACATGGTCTCATAGATCAAGATGTACATTTTGTAGGCTTTTACTCATCAACTTCAGTTTGGATAAGTTGTAGATCTTGACAATTGATTTCATATTTTTCACATGGGGTATTGGTTGTAACCAGTGTAGTTCAACTACCTTTGAACATAGTCTGATGAAATTTGCTATGAACTTTATCCTGTAGACTTGCACATTTTTTTTATTAGTTTAGAGTTATGCCCTTGTTAGTTGATTTGTTGTAAGTTGTGAATGTTGCTTCTTGTCCAAATAGCTCCAACACCATTCAACATGATAGAATGTCGCAAGAATGTTCTCCTTTGTGTACATATGCCTTTTATGGGTTTGTGTTCTCTTCACCGTTTTGGACAGAGTTATGGCCCTTGTCAGTCAACTTTACATCTTTACTTGGGATGTGCTTGTATTGATGAGTCCTTGAAGGAGTTGGATTTCAAGCATTTCACATTGTCATTTACGAGAATCATGACCCCTGAAATTTCATCAAAATTTTGTGTATCAAATAAGTTCTCCATTTAAAGCCCAACAGATTGAATTGTAACAAGTGTGACCCTCTTAATGGACCCATCACTACTAGCTCTAGTTCCTGTTAGATTTCAGATAGATTTGGAATGCACTTCATATTGATATTGATTTTTCAGCATTCCATCGGCATCATCATTGAGCAGAGTTATGTCCCCTCTGTTGCACCCACCCACTTTTGTTTCCACAAAATAATTCTCAACTATTATTGGATTTCACAAAAACGTGATATCCAGCACTATGTTGGTATTTGATTATCAACTTTCTACATCATCATTTAGTGGCAGTGTGGCTGCTGAATGATGGACCTACATACTATTATTACGTCACAATAAACATCTTAATCATGTTTTTATTTCAGATTTTGTTTGCAGCTTTATATTGATGCTTCTGTTGTTTTTGTGATTTTTTTTAAACATGAGAAAATGTAAACTAAGTGCCTTTCCCAAGGATACATCAAGGCAGCTGACCTGGGCTGGCCTGGGCAGGTGTCAAACCCATGACCCTTGGATTTATAATCTAACACTCAACACAACTGAGCTACTGTTACTCTCTTTGTATTGATGATACCTCACCTGGATTCCTTTTTTCAGTGTTCAGCATCTTTTTGTAATAATGTATTTTAACTCCTCGTCATCTCCTAGCTCTTCCTCAACAAAACTACACTTTCTTCCAATGACAAAGTGAAGACATCTCTTACTGGAATTTGGTTGTTTGATATTACTGTGAATTCACTTTTTTCATGGGGTAACAATTTTCATGGATTTCTTGGTTGCTTCAAACCACATTTTTATAGACTTGACAAAATATTCATAGCTCAATTGGTGAAGACCAGAGGAGCTTATGGGATGGCCTATTTTCCATCATCCATTGTCTGTACTCTACATCCATCATCTTTCATCCATCTGTTTGTTGGCACACATTTGTTATCACTTCTTCTCCTTCAGTGAAACTTTACATACACATTCATCCCTGATCTGTTTGGTTGTAAATGAAAATGATGCTGTCAGACAGTTGTTGTTGTTTGGGTTTAACACCATTTCTCAGTGCAAAATAGGCTATACATGGCATCCTGTATAACTGGTGGAGAAAGAACCCAAGCAAACCCCAGTTAGAAGCGCCGAGCCGGGGAAACTATTGGCAGCTTTCTCGCATACCCAAACTGGCAAATCCCAAGACTCAAAACCACATGGACAGAGGTGAGATGGCTGTGATTGATAAAGGCAAGTTCCTTAAACCACTTGGTCACCCGGTGACCCCTGCCAAACAGTCAGTATGGCCAACAGAACAGCATTAAAAATCTTGTCATTGAATGGTCATATCAACATTGGGATTTCACTAAAGATTTTTTATGCCGCCTTGTTATTCCTGAATGAAAATAGTGCCAATCTAACATCCAATATGGCTCCCACAGCAGCCATCATAAAGATCTAGTAATCGCTTCTGCTTCTGAGTGAAAAGTCTGTATCGACCTAAATGTTTACAACAGGACACTTCTTATGATGTATAGTTGGTCCTAAATGAAAATGATTCCACTTGGATGAAAATAGTTATCACTACTCCTTAGGAATGGATGGTCATGTCACAATGGGGTTTTCACTGAAAGACTTCTTATACTGAAAGACTTCTTATGATGTCTTGTTTGTCTTAATTGAAAATGGTGCTTCTAAATCCAAACTTGTCAGCACAGCAGCCATTTTGAAAAACTTATCACTACTCCTGATTAGAAGGTCATTGTCATGGGGTTTTCACCAGATGACTTCTTATGATGTTTGTTAGCCCTAAAAGAAAATGGTACTACTTGGACATCCAATATGACCATCACTGTGGCCATCTTGAAAATCTTGTTATTGTTACTCCACTGAAAAGGATGGTCAAATCAACATGGGGTTTTCACTAGAAGATGTAAAAAATGTATTGGTGGTCTTAAATGAAAATGGTACCAATCTGATATCCAGTATGGGCACCATAGCAGCAACTCATGGGGTTTTCGCTGGAAGACTCCTTATGGTGCTTGGTTGATCTTAAAGTAAAAATTGTGTTGATGTGTTTTCCAATGTGGCCACCACAGTCACAATCTTATTGCTACTCCAAGATCAAAAGTTTTGTCAGCATTGGGTTTTCACCAAAAGACTTCTTATGAAATGGGGGCCCCGAGTGGCCGAGTGGTCTAAAGCGCTCTCCGTTACGGATCACTACCATCTCACCTCTATCTGCGTGGGTTCGAGTCTAGGATTCGGCGAATGTGGATATGTGAGAAAGCTTGCCAGTAGCTTCTCGTGGGTCGGTGGTTCTTTCCGGGGATTTCCCGGTTTCTTCCTCCACCATTAATACTGGCCGCCATGTATAGCCTATCGTGTGCTGAAAAATGGCGTTAAGCCCCACAACAACAACAACAACAACTTCTTATGAAATAAACTTCTTATGAAATAGACTTGGTATGAAATAAAGATTGTTCCAAGTCTAACATCCAGTATTGCTACCTTGGCAACCATCTCAATAATCTTGTTATTGCTACTCCTTTTAAATCGAAAGTCATATTGACATGTGTTTTCACCAGAAGACTAATTATGATATATAAGTTGGTCCTGAATGAAAATGATACTGAACTTTAATCTGATATGGCTAAATTGAAAATCTTATCACTCAGGAATGGTTTTAGCACTTAGCAGTAAAAAGAATTTTACTCCATGCAGTAGAGCATCAGTCTCTCCGAAGGACTCTTGTTTTATTGAAACAATTGGACTTCTACAATCCAGGAATTTAAATGCAGATAAAATGCCACTTTGCCCTAAGGCACGAAACTCACAAAACTGGTTACCAATTAAAATAAAATGAACTCACCTTATTTATTTATGTTCCTTTACTATTCTTTGTATCATCATTTATTATTTCTTTTGATAATAAATTTGCTACTCACAGCTGAATGAGTAATTTATCTTGTCTATGAAAGGAAAATAAAAAGAAAATAATATGTAATTTCTCTAGAATTTTATTTCCACTTGTTGACACCAGATTTAAAATACATTTTATCCATGTCACCAAAACTTAACACTTTCAGCATTATGATATCTTTTCATGTCTTGTATGTGCCAGGTTTCTATATCAGTTGTAATTTTTTATCTTTTTAAATGAATGTTTACAGATTTACAGGTAAAGTTGGATACTAGTAAAAACAAAACCAATGAAGTGATAGAAGAGAAGAACATGCTGGTAAGTTGAATGAAAACATATCACATTTAATTATGTCATCTTTATGCTGCATTTCCTTTTTATTTTATATACAGTGTAAATTTTTTTTTTAATTATCAGGCATTTCTTATTTTTTTAATGTGCTAGGTAATTACATTATTGATTATTTCTACCTCTACACAAAGTTAATATCCCCATTTTATTCAGTTTCTTTATTGAAAACTTTTTTTCTCTTCCCAGTACTTTTGTTTTGTCACTGGCTTTATGCTGTCAGAGTTTCGCTAATCACTGAAGGTTTTGTGGTTGATGAGAAATCTGTAAGAAATTAGAATGTGATATGTATTTGTCATTATTCAAATTAAGAGCTTGTGTACCTCAGTAATCGTTGTAATTTAAGGAGAGGATTATGCTGTTGAATATCAGCAGTGTAATTGATACATTGTTTGGAAGTTTGATGTGCTTCATGCTTGAATGCTACCCGCAGACAGTGGCAAGCAAAACAGGATTTGATAATTATATTTCATTTTTGCCAGATGTTGAGCTTTCAGTGTTGTACAAGTGTTTTAATTTTGTTTAGACAGTATCATTTATGTTGAGCAGTGTCCAGGGTATCATTTATAGTGATCATACCCAGTGTTGTAAGACGGAGATCCAGATGCACCACAACTGTATTTCTAACCTCTTTCATTGTCCTTATTGTACTTAGCGAAAAATTAAAGAAAAATACAAATGTATGTTATAATGTGTTATTGGCTATGTCATGCAGAGGAAATGATAATCTTAGTGTCTCTCCCAAGGTCACACTAAGGCGGCAACCCTCTGCTGTTTTAGACTGGTGTTAGATTAATTTGACTTGGCATTTCAGTATGATACCTTTTTTTAAAGAAGGGTTTTCTAACATTGGGGAAACTGTACAAGATGAAGTAATTTAGACCCATCAAGTTAAGGGCATGGGCCGATAACAGTCAATGCAGCACAGACTGACATGCATGTTACACTATCAAAATATGAAGTAGGTGTCAAGAATGAAAACAAAATGGATTAAGGTTAATAAAACCAATACATGGCATGTACAGATGCACATCAACAGACTAATATAATCAGTGCTAAAGTTGGCACTGAGACTAGGAAATCACAATTGATTTCAATTATTTTCTTCTGTGATGCTCTGCCGAGCAGAAGATGAAAATGACCCCTGCAAAATAGTAGAAACGTAATATCTACCATGTCATCTGTTTTTCTATCCCTCCATTCATCACACTTCTGTCTGCACAGTTATGTGATAGCTGTTTGAGATTGAGGGCCAGTTGGTATACTTCTGCATCAACATAAGAAGGTGTGTCACATACCACAGTCCTATCTTCAAGGTCAAGGCCAATAGTCAGTATTTTAAGTAATCCATCACACTTTACTTACATCTTTCAAGCCATTTGAGACAATGTACAAAACGTGGTATACTTGTACATTATAATTAGAAGGTGTGTTTCATGTTGCATTTGGGGGTTTATTTTCAAGGTGAAGACAATGGTCATTATTTTGTGTTTAACATCACACTTTATCTTTTACTCTAGAACCGTAAAGCCATTTGAGATTAAGTGATGAAACTTGGTATGCATATGCATCATGATTAGCAGGTTTTATCTTCAGTTTCAAGGTCACAGGCCAGTATTTGCCATCACATTTTCCTTTCCACTCAAACTTTCTGCTTAAGTGATGAAACTTTGCATACATCATTGTGAAGGGGTTTGTCATCCACTACATTGGTGACCCTATCTTCATTGTCTGGGCCTCAGACAAATAGCTAAGTTTTTCATCACACTTTGGATTCCATTATATATCTTTAGGGCTGTTTGAGATAAGGAGATGAAATTTAATATATATATATTTATATCAGAAGAAGAAGTCATGCTGTAAATTACCTTGGAGGTCCTTACTTGGGACATTATTCCTTCTGCTTAATAACTTATGAGCTGTTTAAGGTAAATGGATGAAATTTGGTATACTTACATATTGTCACTAAAAGATGTGTTGCATTCCATATTTATTGTCCTGTCTTCAAGGTCATTTTAGTAGTTCTCTGTTTTTTGGCTGCTTTTGTTTCTGCTTAATATAATAAAAGGTTCCAGAAGTTCATGGATGAACCTTGCTACACTTACATTTCATCATTGTATACCTTTGGTGACCTTACCGTGGTAGGCAGGGGCAAATTTCACTAAATTTACTTCTTAGCTCACCTGAGTGAGTTTTTATGGCATGGTCCTACATCCAGCATGTGTTGTCATGCATTTGTATCAACAGATGCTATTTGCAACTTTTTTCTATTATGTTTCTACAAATCCATGTAGTCCAAACTCAAACTTAACACTGAGCATCCTGGAATGAAGGCCTTGTGAGATCGTACAAATTGTATTGAATTGCTATCAATTATGGCCACCATTAGTAAATTAGAAAAACTTTTAAATGACCTCTTCATAAAAACATCTAACAGAATCTGACTCATCTTGACAGAAAGTATTCTCATGCAGAGATCTTACAAACTTTTACAAATGATGCCATTCCACCATCAGCTATAATCACCATTACTAAAACAGAAACAAATTTAAATAATTTCTCAAAAACTGTTGAACAGAATTTGATAAAATTTCACAGAAAGCATTTCTCATAAAGACCTTTGAAATTTGTACAAATTATGTTGCTTTGATATCATATATGGCCATTATTGCTAAAAATAAAAATTCTTAAAACAGTTTTTTCAAAACCTGATGAACAGAATTGATTAAATTTGTACAGCTTCTTTAATTGAAGGCATTTAAAGTTTGTATAAATGATATTCAACCCTGAACTAAATATGACCATCATTACTAATAATTCATTTTAAGTGAGCACTGAACAGAACCTAACCAGATTTGACAGAAAGCATCATGGCTTAAATGCCTTTTAATTTTGTATAAATGATGCCCATACACCATCAGAAGAGTAGCCATTGCACTGAAAAAAGAATCTTTTAACCACTTCTGAAGAACTTGACAAAATTTGAATCTGAGAGAAAGCATTCTGGCATTAAGGGCATATACTTTTGTTCAGAAATGATACAGATATGACAGCCAAATCTCTGCTTTTACTACAGATAGATAAAGCTTTAAGAGATTTCTTGTACCAAAAAGTATTAAAAAAACTTAATGGAATTCAGCAAAATAAAAACAATCTTAACAATAAAAAACAACTGTACATGACTTTTTAATAACTGCATGGCATAATTTTACTTTATGAATAGGAACATCCTGATATTAAATCCTTTTAAGATTGTTTCAGAAATGCTTATCTGGCATCAAATGTGGCTGCTATCATTCAAAATTTAAAAAATAAAACTAAATTATTCAACATGTAACATTTTGCAGTAGTTAAATAGGGAAAACAAATCTGATAAGCTACTCCTTATTAGCAAATTGTCCATAATGCCAAATGAGTTTATGGTGTGATCTTGCATCTGGCATTCATCATACATAGTCAGTTATGCTATCCACAGAGATGCTGCCATACTGCATGATTGGAGGTTTCTTGCAAAAACTTTACTTCAAGGTAGATCTAGTGAAAGTGAATATCACAAAAGTCATTGAATGTTTCATGTAATCCAACAAAATTGTTAAATATCCAAGCCCTTGAAGGTTTTCACAGTAATCCAGTAAAGTACTGTCTGCTTAGAGTAAATAGTTTTCCAATTTGCAATTTCAACAAACAAATTATAAATAAATCAAATTTCCACTCTGACTCTTACAGGACTGAAATATAACTGAATGATGAAACACTACATATTTAAATCTTTTATATAGTCACTACATACGTATCAAATCAACAATTCTGAATCATTAGAAAAGATTGCAGGTATTTAAATTGTTCTGTATTATGCAGTTTCTTTAACATTTATTATATGACTTTTTAAAAAAATGATTTTTGGGCCAGTCAGCAAGTAGGACTTGCATGACATGAGTACAGATGTTCGTCTAGGATCACATGATGTTGACATGACCTCCATTTAACTATTTCATGGCATACTTTGAATTAATTGTGGATGTGAACATGGCAGTAACGTTGATTTATGAATGGAGAAGGTAGATACATGTACTCCTCTTATAGTACAGGCCAGACACAGAATTAAAGAATTAAAAAATATGTCATTAATCCAGATGACCTAAAATGACAGAAAGATTTCATAGTTTTTTTTACAAATGATTCTGATCTGCCAATTAGTATGGCTGCCATTATCAAAATAGATGAACTTTCAAATGTCATAATGAAAAAAGATAAAAACACTGAACAAAATTTTACCAAATTTGACAGAAAGCATCCTGACATGAAGGGCTTTCAGATTTGTACAAATTATTCTGATTTGTCATCAGATATGGCCATCATTACCATAAATAGAAGAAAAAAACTTGAGCGTGTTATTCTAAAAAAAACAAAAAACAAACATGTAGGCAACAGAATTGATTTAATTTAATAGAAAAGATCCAGGCCTTTACAGTTTGTACACATGATACAGATTTGCATCAAAAATATGGCTTTCATTCTTAAATTTTTAAGTGACGTTTTCGCAGAAACAATTTTACAGAATTAGATTTGACTTCATCATGGTTTAATTGTCTTTAAAGCTTGTTTAGATATGGTTGTCATGACAACAACTAGAAAAGCCTTGAACAACTGCTTCGAAACAATACACTCAAAAGAATTTTACCAAATTTGACAGAACATGTCCTAGCTTGAGGACCTTTCACAGTTATACTGGTGATGCCTTTCTAGAATCAAATCATGGCTCCTGTTACTAAAAGTAGAAAGGTGAATGTCAGTCAGATGAGCAATCTCCAGCCTACATCTTTTGACTCAGAAACAGAGGCTTCATTATCTTCATACCACTTGCATTGATTATTGTTTTAACCAATTTGTTCTTCAAAGAGGAAAAGCAGTATTTCATTGGGAGGTAAAATCATTAAAGTAGCTCACTTTCTATTCTTGAACCTGACTTTCTTGTTTCTTGCTACAGTGAGCGTAGATAGATAAGCTCCAAAATCTTAAAAAACAGGAAATTTAAATTTCTTACTTCTTTAGCTTTGCATGCAGCTAGAGGATTTGCAACTTTTTAAATAATTCATTCAAGAACTGCTTTGCATAACAACTTTTGCTCTAGAATAAGTTCCTTGGCCATACTTTGTGGATTGCTTGAGTAATAAAGAAGCGTATCGACTGAGAGCTTAAAAGGTCAGAGGTTATTTTCATAGTAAGTAAGAAAATAATGTTTTCTGGACTGTAACTCAAGTCTGTGTAACATTACCAGCAGTCTAGGTCAATAATCTTCACTCAGCTTTGCCCTACTACTATCTACATAGGGGACTATTAAAAACATAGGGCAATTCTTTAACATGCTGTTCACTGTACTCTTGTTTTCAGCCACCGATAGCTATTTTGAGTTGATCTGCCATGTGATTTCAGCATTTATTATTAATTTTACTTTATTGCTTTAATAAGATAGTTGCAATACTGTGTATACTATGTAAAGGTAATGATGTTTCCCTGACTGATACTGTTTATTTAGTATAGCCAAAATATACACCTGTAACATACCGTTCTGACTTCTACAATATTGGTTTAGTTTACCATGACTGGCAAGGTGAAGTGTAGATGATATTGACATTTTATTGATTATATACCCTGACAGAGGTGTGAGGAATGTGTGGTTGCATCTGGGTCTCTTGGATGCACATATTGGGTCAGTCTGCATATATATTCATAAAGCTTATATCATTCCCCATCCTACCTGTCACCACAGCTAGAACTTTCAGGATCATAATATCTTGCCATTTGTTGTATGTGCCAGGCTTGATATTTTTTGTGTTTGTTTATTTGCTTTTCCACCTCATGTTGCCATAAGGCCAAGATAGCTTATGGTATAGATCTGCTCCCATCATCCATCATCCATCATCCATCTGTCAACAATTGCTTGTTACCACTCTGGAGTCCAGATTTGATTTCAGTAAAACTTGGAACATGGCTCTCTGTTATCATAATTCTCAGATGAGTTTGAGTAGTGAGAGCCATGCATACTAATGAGGTGATCTTGCATCTGATTGGTTATCCCCATTACCACTCTGGAGGCCATAATTCTGATGGTTATCCCCATTACCTCTCTGATCTGATTTTGATCAAACTTAGAATATATGCGTATATCATTAATATCCAATTAGTTCAATAATGAGCAAGATTGACCCACATTAATGAAGTGGTTTTGCCTCTGATTGGCAATGCTTGATACACTCTGGAGGTCGTATTTCTGATCATTTATTTATCTGATGTAGAATATATGCTAATATCATTACAATCTCAGACAAGTTTGATAACATTTACTGGTTAAGTGTCCTTGCCTCAGATTGGCTGTGCTTGTTACCCTTCTAGAGGTTGTATTTCTGATTTGATTTTGATCCGGCTTGGAATATTTGCTTGTATTATTAACATCTTGGACGAGTTCACTAATGAGAAAAATGTGTATGTTAATGAGGTGATCTTGCATCGGATTGGCTGAACTTGTTTCCACTCCTGAAGCCATATTTTTTATCTGATTTTAATCAAACTTCAAATATAGACTGTGTTAATAAGATACCTTGCATTTGATTGGCAGACCATATTCTTGATACTGTATTTCTCATCCAGTTCCTATGGAACTTGATACTTGGGTTGATATCATGAAGATCTTGAATGGCATCTATTAAGAGCAAGAGACTGTTTAAGTGATCATGCCTCTGATTGTCAATATTGGCATAGATCAATATTAATTGTAAAATTATCTTTGAAACAAAATTCTCTCAGGAGATCGTAAAATAGGTAAAATGAACTGATATAACGTTTTGGGAGATTACCTAAGTTACGTGCATGCAATGCTGCATAAGTCTGCTCATTGAAATGGTCAGCTGTTAAACCCTGTAAACCAGGTGAGCAAAACGAAACTCATTTGACCAAGGTCTGTTATGTTACATTATTTTCATAGCTTTATCATGGATTCTTGCATTGTCAAGGTTATTTGGTAAATTCATGATCATTTTATCACACTCCATTTAGAGAGATCATATCATTGTTTTCATGATTCATTAATATAGATCATAATTTCAAAGAAATGAAGTTTGTTGGTAAACACATGATGAAGATAGAAAAACTTTACAACTTTTGTAGGTCACTGAGCTAAATATGTTGTACTGTATTGGTCATTATCTGTGATGTATTTTGGTACTTAAGTGCACCAGCTTTCTACAAATGAAGTTTACTGGTAGGGTATTTTTCTCACTCTGCACTGTCTTATTGGAATACAACTTTACAGACTGCAGTGCACAGATTGGCTCAAGACTATTTTATATGTTGTAGAATTGTACAATGTTACATCAGAGTTTGCAAAAGATAAGATAAATGTGTAGGTACCATCAGGAATGTTTTATTCATGAAACCTTGTGCCCAAAACTACCATTAAAACTAACCCTGTAAACAACATAAACGATGAAAGTTAAATATACATTAATGATGAAAGTTAAATATAATTATATATAATGATAATTAAAAAATAGAAAAAGAACGTATCTTGCTACAATGGAAGCCAAGAATAATTTGTGGGATCTCAAGGAAGTAGGTAAAGTTACACTCCTGTTGTCTCTTTTGCAAATCATTTTGGAGAAGGTGAAATTTTTTATTCAATGTATGCATAATATATTCACTTGTCTGTCCATCTGAAGCCAATTCATGAATAGAGTACAAAGTAGGGTAGGCTGTTGTAGTAGTCACAGCTTGCCTAGACAGGGGTAAGCAGTTCTCATGGAATGGTTACTACACCAGTTGGTAGCACACTTTTTTGTCTTGGGGGAAGGCCAATAGTACTTTGGGGGACTCCCGTTAACTGTTTTCAACAAAAATCTTGTTAGTACAATTCAGTAAATACTACTTGAGATAGAACAGTGAATTGAATAGGCTTCATTATATTCACGTGTAGATGACCAACCTGATTAGACCTTCAGGCCATTACAGGCAATTTTTAAAACTTTTTATCCATTTTTTAAAAAAATAAAACTTTTTGGACACAGATGTTTTGCTTTGCAGTGGGACATTGGGGGTATATCTCTTTTATAAAACAAAGATCTAGTATTTTATGTATTAGTTATAATGAGAATTCATAATCCCCATTATTACCTATAAACTTCAATGGGTATCATGCTTAATTGGATAGCTCCAGTCATTTCTTGCTCCTTTTTGTCATTTTTTATTTTATGGTAATAAATATTGCCATGTCTCAAAAAACATCAGTTCATTTCCATCAATCCATGTGACTGTTATATCTTTTTGGGTTGCTTATAATATTTTGCTATTGTGATATTTGCTTGAAGTAAATCAATTGAAAAGTGTCTTTGTTCCAGCTTAGTTTGATTTTTTTGCTTTTGTGGAAACCAGATTCCTGATTTATTTAACTAAATTATTGCACCCACTCAACAAAGTCTGCAAAGTCCTATAGTAATCACATCAGTTCGTCCAGTTGCTGTAGTATCTGTCCAGCTATCTGTCTGACCATCAACAATTTGGTTTCCGCAAGATAACTTTATTCTGAATTGTTGACTTTTAACGAAATTTGGTACACAGCATTATATTGTTGAGTAACCACCTCTGACAGTTTGACCAAACTTTTGTTTCTGCAGCTTTATTTGCTAAGGAATATTAGGATTCCAATCAAATTTGGCATGCAGCTTTATTTGCTAAGGAATATTAGGATTCCAATCAAATTTGGCATGCAGCTTTATTCATGAGACCTTAAATGAGCTCAGTTTCGAGTAATTGGCAGTATTGTTTATAGGAGTTGTAGTTTCCTGATTGCCCATGTTTCTCTCTGGTTTCAGCATAACTTTAAAGTTTTGTCGGATTTAAACCAAATATGACATGCAGCCTCATATTGATAATACCTCAAATAAGTTTGAATTTCCATATTCCATGACAAAATTTACAGGAGTTGTGCCTGGGAATACCTGTCCTCATGACGTTGGTTTCTGAAGCACAAATTTACCAAGGTTTTACTAAATTTCAGTCAGTTTTGTCAAACAGGTGTAGATTGATTAGAGCTTTAATTTAATTTCCAGTGTTTAAAGACATCGTTTACAAACCTTGTACACACTAATTACCCACACTTCTGGCTTTAGTTTCTTCAGTTTTACTTTATCAATGATAGTTGCACTCCTGCCAGATTGGCATGTAGATTTATATTGACGGAAATCTTAAATTAGTTTGATTTCCAACATTCTACAGCATCATTTTTGGGAGTTATTGCCCCTTCTCTTATGTGGGTTCCTAGAACATTACTTTACTTGGAAAGTTGAATTGAGCTAAACTGATCATACACCTTTTTTACTGATAAAACCTTAAATTATTGGGATTTCCAACACTTCAGTGCATCAATTAGAGTGTGTTTGTTCCCAAGACAAGTTTCACTTTTTAAAGCCCTGCTGAGTAAATTGTAGTGAGCAGGGAACATTGGGATGCACCCATCACGAATAACTCAAGTTTATAAATTCATTAACAAGTTGAATGCATTTTATCCTAATCTTAATTGTACATACCATAGTTACCAGTGTGGATTTTAACAAGTTCTTGTGACAGAACAACCCCATCTTCATATCTGAAGGATTAGATGATGTTACATTAATATTTTATCACACAACAAAATGTAATATTGGTTAAAATGAAGAATTTATGAAACTTTAGGTACTGAATACTTTATGGTACAGTTATTATCCTTAGTGTATAAAAGCATTAATCCCCTCTACAGTTATTATTTTATGTACCAATTATGGGCACAAGGTTCATAATTTCAGTTAGCTGATTGTATATATTTCTCCTCTGTACGTATTGAAGGAACGTCAGATCGGAGAGCTGATGAAAAATTCCGGAAGTAGCTCTCAAAAGCTCTCCATGTTGAATGAGCAGTTGACCGAAAAGACTAGGTTAGTTTTGCTTCAGTTTTTTGTATTCCGTTTGTTTTGTGCTGCTTGTCTTCATTAACAGCTTCCTCATGCAGACATTTCATTTTTAAAAACAAAAACAATGTGAGAATGATACATTATTCTCTTTCAATTCTTTGGTAAGTGAATGCTTATAAACAGAGCTGCTTGTAAGTAATGAAGCTAGGAACATTGGACACCAGGGGTAGTAAGTAGCTAGACCATACCAAAGCAAGATCACTGATCATTTTCCATGTGTACTTAAATGTCATTTTCATTAATAGATGTTTGTAATACCCTTCAGATCTTGAACTACATATCAAAATTGATAAATGGATGCATTGCAAGGAGTATTTCCAAAATATCTGAAGTTAGTCATGGTGACCTGTCTAGCACACTTGTATAATTTTTGTATTTTTAGAAATTTGTAATTTCTTTCCCATCTCAGACCCTGTTTTACAAACACTTATCAAATATGTTAATGCATCTCATTAATGATAACTTTACCAGACATAAACCTGGTTTATGTAACTTGTGGTGTATAAATAACTTGTGTATTTTTATTAGATGTAGCCACTGACCAGTTTTGATGAGTATTTGTTGGATACTTTTGTACAGTTATTAAACTTGGTGTATGCATTCATCTCGAGTTCTCTTTATAGCAAACATAGGTCGCTGTGACCAATTTTACACTTGAGTGAAAATAACAGTAGTTTATGTTTTGATGATTTTCTTGAACACTGTAATTATTGCTCTTGAAACACTACAATTATTGCTTTTTCAATTGTGAAATGTGATGTGAGTATGCATCTTTTGGAGTACTTAACCACCATATCAAAGAAGAAGCCCACTTTGACCTACATCTACCACCTTGCTTGTCTTCATCATCACTTGATACTGACAAATATAAACCTCTTGTGTTCATGTAATCGTGTATACACACAAGTGTTTTCATGTTTTTTTATCAGCATTATATATTATCATATCATTTGGGATAGGTTTTGTCCCTGATTGTCTGACACTCCCACTTTTGTGTATCCCCTGACATAATTTAACCAAGCAAAGGACCTTATCTTAGCTAGTGGAGAACCTTATGTTGGCAAGTGGGAAGCTATGTTAGTAAGTGGGAGCCCATTTTGTCATGACACATCATAACGACTCAGTTGCCAAAACCATGCAAGTTGTTTACATATTTTTTCAGCAATAGGTTCTATGTAATATTTCTTAGATTGAATTTTACTGAATTATTCCTGATATTTGCCCCATGGTGTGCTAAAACATCTAAAGATTTTGAGTACATTTACTTACAAGTGCTTTGTATTAGTCGCAGTGTCAAATTAATGGAAATCTGATCATTTCATTATCTGAAATTTTTATATATTTATCTTTATTCTGGAAGTGAAATTTCTGACATGTGATCTATTTGCTTGCTTTTGCCTAATTTCTATTCCTTTTAATATTATTTTGTACCAATTGTTCCTTAATTGATCACTATTTAATAAACCCTCTAAAACCCCTATTCATTTAATTACTAATGCTTGTTATTGCATGTCATATTGCATAGCCATGCACCAGATGTTAGTGCTGACAGGTTTGGAATTTCAGTGCATTTTGCAAAGAAAAATTCTTATGGTTGACTTCTTGGCTGTTTGAGAAGTGAAATTTTGCAAAGTTGGCATGGATGTATTACAAAAAGCTGCAATTCACTGTTACGCATCATGATAGATGACAACAAATTATAAATTTTGATCTGCAACTTTTGAAAGCACAAATTATGACTTTGTTCATGCTTGTAAAATTTTGCTTCCATATATGAGGCATTGGTTAGCTGTTGTTGCATTTTGGGGTCAATGTGTTTATCATTAATTCCTTTGTTTCCAGGCAAAGGCTTTTTTATTCATAGCAATGTCATTTTTTTTCATTGGGTTAGACATTGATATTGTCCAGCAACAGTTGCCTTTAATCTGCCTGTCAGATTTTGAGTACATGTACCATTTATATCACTTTTAAGTCCAACTGCAAACAACATAGACTCTGATATGCCATTGCATAATGCAGGCATATCAGGGTCTGTGTTGTTTATTGACTACTCCTCCTAACAAACTGCACAGACCTAGCTCTGCCTGGCACATTATGTGACAGTAGATCTGGGTCTGTGCAGTATGCATTTGGACAAGTATATATGGTATTTTCTCAGATGTGCTTGCATATGAGTGATATTCATGCATATAGGGTTACCACACATCAGGTTAACTGATATTCAAGAGGCCATGTTTCTGATACTAATATTGATTAAAAATTTGGAATGGAAGTTTATGTCAACAATATCTGAGTCATATGGGTGACATTCAGGCATATTAATGACGAGATTTTATACATTGGCCATTTTGGTATACCATATTAAATGCTATGACCCTGCCTATGTCTGTTACCCATTTCTTTTCTGCATGATAACTTCAATTCTACAGCATATACCTTCACCAAACATTATGGATATATGTATACTTGGATTCAGGAAGAAGCCTATCACTTTTGGGGTACAAAGGTCAAGGTCACTAGAACTGAACGAAAAATGGTTTTAGTACAATAACATCACTTCTGTTTCATATACTTGGGATAAAAACAATACTATTGATTTCAGAGTCAAAAGGTCAAAGGTCATGGTACCTGTTACTGAAGGAAGAAAGGGGGTTTCCAAAGAATAACATTATTTCTATGTCACAAACCAGGACCAAAGTTTGTGGATAGCTTGCACTTGGTGTGAGATTGCACCTATTGATTTTGGGGTCAAAAGGTCAAAGGTCAAGATAACAAACTAAAAGAAAAAATGAATTCAGCAACAGTAACATTAGTTTTATATTTATAGACCTAGATTAAACTTTAAGCTTGCTTTATAAGTAAGGAATTAGTTTATTGATTTGGGGGCAAAATGATCAGCAGTCATGGTCACTAACTGGAAGAAAAATATGTACTGCACAGTAACATTTGTTGTGTATCACAGACCTTGACCAAACATTTTAGAAATCTTGCACTTGGGTAAGGACAGACTCAACTATTTGGAGAGGTCAGAAAGGGAACAGATCAAGATCAGTGTGACTGAAGGAAGAAAAATGGTTTGCACACAAAAATTTCAATCCTGAACAATGTATCAAAGTCTGTTGATGACTTGCGTGATGGATAAGAAATAAGTCCAATCAAAAGGGAAAGAGTCACTGACTGGAAGAAGAAAAGTTGTTTCTGCACAATAACTGGAGTCCTGCATTACAGAACTGGACAAAATTTTGTGGATTGGTTGCACTTGGAGTAGGGAAGAAATTTATTGATTTGGGGGTCAAAAGTTGAAAAGTCAAAGTATAATAACTTTCATTCTGTCTAGCCTAGAATCGTGAATCCACTTCACACCATATCAACAATTGCCATATCTAGCTAGCTGAAACTGTTTTGAGTAAGTGCCCGCAAGTAGATAAAAGAGCCCCTACCCATGGCAGGCAAAATAAATTAATTAGCTTGTTATTTGACCTGTTGGGCATTCAACAAGTTGATTTACATGAAGTCCACAGGCATTGACTCAGAATTAAAAATTGCTCAGAATGTTTACATTAGTTAAACTTATGTGCAACATGTGTTATGTATTGGGGCCACTACGATTATTCCTTGCACTCTCCCAATTTGAATGTAACAAGGGATCAGATTGGATTAGTTTCTTTCAGCTGCATCCAATCAGATAGCAGAACAATAGATACCATTTCAACTAGCTAATTATACCAAGAATTGATGTGGAACAAAGTGGATCAGCAACCTATGGCTAGTGAAGATCCTTTAGTTCTAGATCATGTACCATGACCAGATTTGAAACAGATTTATTGATTTTTGAATCAACATTGGAAAGGTAAAGGTTATTATGGCTAAAAAAAAAACGTGTTCTGCAGAATTATTTCTTTTCCAGATCAGTTGTTTGACCAAACTTTGGATGGCTCGCACTTATGATATTAAAGCAATCTGTTGATTCTAAGGTCAAGAGGTCAGAGGTCACTAAGCCGGATAAGGAAAAAAAGGTTTCTGCTTAGTAACTTTAGTTCAAGACTGATACCTTAACCACATGTCCAGGTCATTGAGACCTATTTTTCGATAAATCATTAGTTCCAACACAGAGGACTACTAAACACAGGGCAGAACTACTAAACACAGGGCAGACATATAATGTGCCATTCATGGTACACTTGTTAAAAATAACTTGATTAAACTGGGTGCAGTAGCCTTATATGCAAAAACTATGACAAGTTTGATCATGAGTGTTTGTGTGTACATGTGAAAGTTCTGGCAGCTGAGTGATTGAGCTTACAGCTACACTTGATGATGTAAGTAAAATACAATCAAACCCACTTTTCTCATGTCAGTAAGCCAGAGAAACTATATCAGGTCCACTGGGGCCTCTTGTTTCTATTCACTCTTCGTGTATCATTAAGATCTTGAATGAGTTTGAGATCCACCTATATTAATTATGTGATCTTGCATCTGATTGGCTGAGCCACACATATTAATCTTGCATCAGATTTGATGAACTTGTTACCATGGCAGAAACCATATTGGTGATCCAGTTTTGACCAAATATTGAATATCATCAAGATCTTGGACAATATCAATAATGAACTGGATAATTTTATGGCCGAGGTTATTGCCTTGAGAAACCACAATTCTTATCCAATTTTGGCTTGTATCATCAAGATGCATTTTTTATAGTATGAGCATGATCTATGCATATTAATGAGGTGATGATGTATATGATTGGCAGAGCTTTAAATAGGCTAATATCGTCAAGATGTTGGATGATTTTTATTATGACCAAGACCTTTGCAAATATTTATGAGGTGGTCATCCATCAGTTAGCACAAGTTTGATATTGTTACTCCTAAACTACTTGGAGGATTGCCATGAAACTATTACAAACACATTCACCCCAAGGTCTGTTTGGTCCTAAATGAAAATGGTGTTGCTCAGATATTCAATATGGCCATGACATTATTGCTACTTCTCCACAGTTGACAGTCATATCAACATATGGTTTTCACTGAAAGACTTTTCATGATGTTTTATTGGTCCTGAATGAAAATGGTGCCAATCTGACATTCAATATGGCCACCATGTCAGCCATCTTGAAAATCCATAATAACTGTTCCATGAATGGAAAGCCGTTTCAGCATGGGGCTTTTACCAGAAGATTTCTTATGATGTTTGTTTGGTCATAGACAAAAATCATGCCACGTGGACATACATTATGGTCGGTGTAGAGACTATCTTGAAAATCTTGCCACTATTCGACTTAAATGGATGGTCATAGTGACTTGGGGTTTTCACTGAAAGACTTCTTATGCTGTCTAGTTGGTCCTAAATGAAAATGGTGCTGATCTGACAGCAACCTTTTTAAAAATCTTATTATTGCCACTTCTGAATAGGGAATCATATCAGCATGTTTTCAACAGAAGTCTTATGGTGTCACAAGTAATTTTTACATAAAAATTTTTGATGATTTTATATCCAATATGGCTGCTACAGAGGCCATTTTTAAAATTTGATTGCTACTCCTATCAGATGGAAAGTCATATCATCATTGGGTTTCACCAGAAGACTTCTGCTGTCAAGTTGGTACTAATGAAAATGGTAATGATTGATAATCCACCATGGCCACCAATTCCAGCCATTTTGAAAATATTTTTAATGCTAGTTGTCCTAAATGGAAAGCCATATTGACATGAAGTTTTCACCAGAAGACTAATGATGATAGCTGAATGTTCTGAATGAAAATGGTACTGAACTGACCTCAGATATGGCTGTCATAATGAATATATTGAAAATCTTGTAATTAAATCTCCTGAATGGATGGTCTTTTTTTGTCATGGGTTTTCACCAAAAGTCTTCAGAATGGTGTTAGATTTGTACTAAAAATGAAAATGGTTTTGAATTTACGTCAAATATGGCTGCCATAGTGTCTTATTTGAAAATCCTATTGCCCAGGAATATCAGAATATAGTTTCAACACTTAGCAGTTAAAACAAATAAATGGCTTTATCTTGAATTCTTGAAAATTAGATTTGGACAGTAGAGTGTCAGTCCCTTTTGTTTTACCACTCTACAGACTGTATTTTTAATAGGATTTTGATCAGACATGGTAAACGGTCCAGTACTATTAGAATTTTGGTTGAGTATGAGTATGAGTGAAATTCATGCATATTTTATGGTCCCTTGCATATTATTGGCTGAGCTTGTAAACAATCTAGCAAATATATTTCTGGTCAGAGTTTGGTCGTACTTGTTAAATAAGCTTATATTATCAAGAATTTGCATGGGTTTGATTAGGAGCCAGATTTATGAATACTAATGAGGTAACATTTTATCAAATTGGCTGATTTTGTTTTACCACTCAGTTGACAAACTTCAAGTCAAAGTTTGCTCTACCTTAAGCTTATATATTATTGACATATACAGAGTCTATATAATAAGTGAGATCAGTGCATATTGATGAGATACACTGCATCTGAATGGCAAAGCTCCTCACCTTTCTAGATCCAGGGACTATATATTTCATCCTATTTCTGTAAAACTTAGGAAATGGGTTTATTTCATCTGGATCTTGGGTGACTTCAGTTATGAACAAGAGACTGCTTATTAATTATGTCAACATAAAACATTTTTTATCAGGATTTAGTAAACTAGGTCAAATCAGCATGATGTCAAGTTGCAGAGATAGGTTGATTTCTTAGAATACTTTATAAGCATGCTTAATGAAATGGTCAACTGTTAGGTTATGTAAGCCAGGTAAGCAATAATAGGCACATTTGAGCCTCTTGTAAAGACAGGATTTTTTTCTGCTAGTATTTCTGTGATATTTTTTTCATACCCCTTAGCTGAAATATGCATTCAAACCCCTTAGCTGAAATGGGCCGGAATTAGTGATTTAATGATGATATTAGTAGTACATTGTATGACGAGATCAGCATTATATAAACCATTATCAACTATTGTCATTTTAGCCATTTTGGATTAAAACTGATAAATGTCACCATTTGTGATATAGATTTTATAATGTTTGCAATAAATTCTTTAAAGTTATATATATATTATAGTTTTCACTGTTTTCTGAATTAATATTAAAGTAACAAATAATATATATTGTCCTACAGAAAAAGTCATGAAACATTCACCTTTTTACACATTTGTTGGTCCTCAGGAACAACAAAGTTGAGGAAAATTATGTGAAATAAATGACTTCGTTGAGGCCTAGACTTTCTTCCATGGGTCACAACCCATACCTTACCAGAGTTAAAACAACATTGTCCCATGACCAAAATAAACATTCTGTTCATAACAAAGCCACCTGGTTTTAGGTGCATGGACAACATAATAAAAAACATACATAATATATGTTATAGAAACTGGTTTTTTCTTTTATTTGACACAAAATTCATCTCTCATGTGATTGCTGCTTGGTGATAATTCCCTTGTTATTTATCATTCACTTAACACCATATTGTTCTGTTTTGTTTATACTTGTCAGTGAGAGTTCCCTTATTATTATTATAGGGGCCCCAGAGTAGCCGAGTGGTCTGAAGCTCTCACTGTTACGGATCACTGCCTCTCACCTCTGTCTGCGTGAGTTCGAGTCTCAGGCTCGGCTAACGTGGGCACATGAGAAAGCCTGCCAGTAGCTTCTCGTGGGTCGGTGGTTCTTCCCGGGGTTTTCCAGAGTTCTTCCTCCACCAATTATACTGGCTGCCATGTATAGCCTATCTTTGTGCTGAAAAATGGCATTAAACCCTACAACAACAACAATTATTTATTATATATTTGACACCAAATTGTCTTGTTATATCAATACTACTCAGTGATATTTCCCTTATTATTCATTTATTTTACATCAAATTGCCCTGTCATGTAAATGTTACTCGATGATAATTCCCTTGTTATTTATCATTTATTTGACACCAATTGTTCTGTCACGTGAATACTACTGGGTGATAATTCACTTGTTATTTATTTTGACAAAGTTTACATAGTTTCTGTTAGAACTAAAAGACTTTATGCTTGGATTGAAATTCACCCAGATGCAGTAGGTCAAGCTGTATCAGAGGATTCTCAACATATATGAAAGATGGTATTGTTTGTCCATGCCTTGTCATATTGAGAAATACATCTCATTGTTTATACTTTTCATTGTTGGGGAAAAAATCATAACTGTAACATTCATTGTACTAATGTTATTTTGAATAAAGGTTAGCAAACAGTGAAATGAACTTAAAATCATGCAATGAGGCAGAATTTTGTGTTTGTAAGGTATTAGAACTTATGTAAGGTCCTGTTTTATATACCGGTATTTAGAAAGTGTTCTCAAAAATTACCACCAATTCAGAATGCATTAAGTGTAAAAAAAAAAAAAAAAAAAAAAGATATAAGACATACTTTCAGAGAAAAGTGCAGAAAATATTTTTTTTTCTTTCTGTCTTTTGGTTTGGTCACGTTAGAGCTCATGGAAATGACAAATTTTGGTTGGCTTATGTAGACTTTTCCAATGTTTACCTCCCCTGTTTGCTATTTGTATTATTGTACTGGAAAATTTTTGAGTAAGATGTTATGTTTAGAATGCTTTGATGGTTTGGTTTGTTTTTACTAGATGAAAGTTTTTTTTTTCATCCATTCTTATGGAGTATGGGTAATACAAGGTAATGTCAGGATACAGATGAAATCACTGTGTAATCATGAAGCTTTGCATATAAATGAAACCATTGTGTAATCATGAAGGTTTGCATACAGATGAAACCATTGTGTGATCATGAAGGATTGCATACAAATGAAACTATTGTGTAATCATGAAGGATTGTATACAGATAAAACCATTGTGTAATTGTGAAAGATTGTATACAAATAAAATTACTGTAATGATAAAGGATTGCATACAAATGAAACCATTGTATAATCATGAAGGTTTGCATACAGATGAAACCATTGTGTGATCATGAAGGTTTGCATACAGATGAAACTATTGTGTAATCATGAAGGTTTGCATACAGATGAAACCATTGTGTGATCATGAAGAATTGCATACAGATGAAACTATTGTGTAATCATGAAGGATTGTATACAGATAAAACCATTGTGAAGTTGTGAAAGATTGCACACAAATAAAATCACTGTAATGATAAAGGATTGCATACAAATAAAACCACTTTGTAATCATGAAGGACTGCATACAGATGAAACCACTGTGTACTTTTGAAGGTTCGCATGCAAATAAAACTACTTTGTAATCATCAAGGATTGCATACAAATGAAGTCAACTGTGTAATCATCATGGATTGCATACAAATGAAACCACTGTGTAATCATCAAGGATTATATACAAAATGAAATCACTGTGTAATCATCGAAGATTGCATACAAATGAAATCACTGTGTAATCATTAAGGATTTGCATACAAATGAAACCACTGTGTAATCATCAAGGATTGCATGCAATTGAAACCACTGAAATCATCAAGGATTGCATACAAATGAAACCACATTGTGATCAAGGGCTACATAAAAATGAAACGACTGTAATCATTATGGACTGCATACAAATGAAACCACAGTAATCAAGGATTGCAAAAAAATGAAACCACTGTAATCATCATGGATTGCATACAAATGAAATCACTTTGTAATCAAGGATTGGATACAAAATGAAATCACTGTGTAATCAGCAAAGGTTGCATGCAAACGAAATCACTGTGTAATCATTAAGGATTTGCATACAGATGAAACCACTGTGAAATCATTAAGGATGAAGCCACTGTGTAATCAGGGATTGCATAAAAATGAAACCATTGTAATCATTATGGATTGCATACAAATGAAACAGTGTAATCATCAAAGATTGCATACAAATGAACAGTTTTGGGGAAGATAGGCTTTGAATACATGATTATAGATTTTTGTTGACAAAGTTTTCTGCATTATTGATTGGTACATGCATTAAAGGCAAATTTAGTTTTGGTTCATGAGTGTAGCCTAAAAGTTGTCATTCATCCATTCATGAAAATGAAACGGTTGTTCTGATTCCCTTGAAGGGGAAGAATATAACATAGTTTTGTAAGGCATCTCTTACCTGTTGCAGTAATGTTCAACAATCATGTCATTTTTATAACAGTGGGTACCAAGCAAACAGATTTGATTTCCCTTGTATATACAAGAAAATGTTGAAAAGATCCATGACAGTAGACAAGTTGCAGTCATCAAGTCCTTGTCCATTTTGAGGAATAAATAAGCAATGAAATCAGTCTTCTTTTTCTGAAGTTGTCTCTTTACTGTACCTTTATTTTTCTCTTCAGCTTACTTAGCTCCTAACTTTCTTTGCTTATGATATATCTTTTTGAAGTTCAAGAAAGTGATATTGATTGCCATGTACTGTTATATGATTACCGTCATAATATTTGACTGTAAAGATCACAAATAAGACTGTTTTATTTATATTGATCAAAAACTGCTTTTAATATAAGTCAGTGTTATATTTTCAGTCGTTTTGTATCATTTTCAGGTTCTGCTTTTTGAATGTGAAACTCCATTTTTTTTCTGTAACCCCAAGGCCTTGTTCTACAGCTGAATCTGCAGGCTTTGTAAGCTTTATTGCAACCATGAGCTTCTGTTGAATTTCAAAAGTACTTACACAACATTTTGAGAACATGATATGGGGGGGGGGTTAATCCTAATATGTTCATAGTGTTGCCATTGGTGTCATTGTTAGTGTAATCAAGTTATACTTTTTAAATGGGGAAATGATGAATTCTATGACATAGTCTTGATGGTCCTGTAAGTCCAACTGAAAATAACACTGACAGATCTGCCATTGCATATTTCACTGGCAGATCAGGGTCTGTGTTGTTTGTTCTACAAATTACTTCTTACAAACTGCATATAACCAAATCTGCTGGACAGTTATGCAATACCAGATCTTGGTCTGTACAGTTTTTAGTTGGACTTGACTTATAAGTTAGTATATACAGTAAGAGATAATAACTTTTGCTGTAAGTAAGCCATACATTTCTTAATGGAACTTAGAAAGACCAACACATTAGCTGGCAAAATGTTCAACCATAGATATTGTCATATTTGCAAGTGTTGTTGCCATTTGAAATTACACTTTAGAGCTTGAAATATGTTTGAGCAGTCATTTCCAGGCATTGATATAAATAAAATTTTCATTCTCACAAATCTTAATTGAAGGAGTTGGTAAATAGAACAAAATATATTTTCTAATTAACATTTTATATTCAAATTGTTTTAATTTTCAATTTCAGAAAAATCCAGGATCTACAAGCCGACTTGTTGAGTTCTACTCAAAAATTGGCAAAACTTAACATTGAATTTGAAAGTCTGAAGGCAGAAAAAGACAAAGAAATTAATATTTTAACTGCCAAAAATGAAGAAATTTCTGTTTTTTATAAAAGCAAAGTTGAAGATGTGGTAAGTGTGTGTAAGAATGGATTCAGATTGTACATAAGGTATTTTTAACACTCTACCTGCCTACCTACCAATCTACATAACACACACACATATAGAATCATACATTCATACATACATATGCATGCACACATGCATGCATTTATGTACACACACACATACAGAGAATCATACATAGATGCATTACAGTACAACAGTTAACTGCAAAATGTTTCCTTTTGCCAGGTTCATGATATGAGTGGTATAGGATGTAAGAGAAATTTAAAAATGCACCAATATTTTCATAGTGAGTGCAGTGATGTTTAATAATCTACCTGCACCTCATCCCAATTTTCTTTGCAGAAACAAAAAGTACCCAATTTTTATTTAGTGAACAAGATAATTTTCTTTTATTTATAAATTGTAGAAACAATATAAAATTGTAGAAATTGAATATTCAGACACTCGATAGATATTATTGATTTCTATGAGGAAGATTTCAAAACTTTTAAAACAGAAGTGACTTATGATTTATTAGTCTTCTGAAAAGAAGTAACTAGCAATTCATCTATGAACTCAAATGTGGATGATAGCTACTTATTTTGTAGTAGCATAAATAGCCATGTCTGTTATGGGAGTACCAAAAAAAATCTGCTGACTCATTAACTTTCATATTAATTGATTTATCTATGAACAGCCTGGATATTAGTAAAGTATATATTTATCTTTTGTGGTCAAATCTATATCTTCTAAATTAATCAGTTCAGAAAATGTATAGGAATGATGTTATTATACTTGTTCTGTTTTGTATCCTTCTATATATAATTCCTTATGTGTGGCCAAAATATCTTGGTTAAACTTGCATTTTGTTTGTACTTGTGATTTTGGGTTAATATATCTTTGGATTCTTCATGGTGAGTGCAGTATCATTCTGTTTTGTGTTTACCACATATACTTGCTATCAGTTGAATCCAACTGCAAACAACACAGATCCAGATCTGCTGCAAGATTATACACCAACAGGTAAGGCTCTATGTTCTTTGCAGTTTAACTTGACTTGTAAGTGAGTATATATACAGAAGTTATTGAATTGTTGACTGCAGAATTGGGCATCTTTGTGATGAATGTGTCTTGGCAATTACAACACACTTGTATTAAAAGCTGATCACTGTTACCTGTATTTCTTATGTAATTGACTTTGGTTCATATACATGTTTATGTAACTTTGCCAAGGGATTCATGTAATGCCAAAAAGAGGAAACTGGAGCAGTTATGTTTCATAAAATATTTTTAGCTTTTCTTTGTTTCGGTGGTAATGATAATGGATAATTCCGTGCTGTGTAAAGTATTAGATTAAGGCATGGTATAATCCTGTCATTACTGAGCACTCTGTATGACATTTAACTGGTGAAACATCAGTGCTGAAGGACATATTAAACTCAACACAGCAGGAAAGTTACCTGTGGCAAAATGATTAAATTTGGGTGGGGAAAGTGGTGATATTTGATTTGTCATAGTGACATTATGCAAACTGCAAGTAATACAGTTTAGAACAGCCATTAATTTTCAGTGTTAACTTATGTTTTAAATGTGTCTAATAAGCAATCTACGTACACCTATTTAAGCAAGTTTTATTAGTTCATTTCTTTATATGGCATGGTATTTACATTCATAAATTCTGCAGTTCATTGCTTTTTTAGCAAAAGGAGCTTGACAAATCAAGGACAAAAATGAAGGAAATGGAAGATGATTTACAAAAAGAGAAGGAAAACTTAATGAAAAGAAAAGACCATGAAATTGCAGAACTGCGAAAACAGCATGAAATTCTGTCAGAGAATCTAAGTAAACAAGAGATCCAGACAAAAGCACATAAACAGGTTTTAGACCAAATTACCATAGAGAAGGAGGCTGTACAGGTGAGGCATACATTTGTAAATAAGGTTTGAATTTGTATAAATTCCAACGAAATCAGTAACCATGGATTTCAATTTCAGAAACTTACCATGTTTACCTTACCCCCTCCACTCCCCCACTCAAGACTAGATTGTATAGTAATGGTTTTAAGATTTGTTTTGTAATTTCTGCAGACACTTTAAATTTAAAAGAGTTAAGGAAACTTTTATCTGTAACACCCATTTATATATTTATAATTGCAGTTGCATCAGTTGATAAATTAAGAGAAGATTTCCATTGGTCAGAACATAATCATGTGATCAGACCCAGGTACATTTATTTCTGTATAAACTGTATGGAGAACTACTTTATACTAACTTCTATAAATAGAATCACGTGCAAAGTAACTAACATAAACACTGAACTGGAAGGCATATACACTGCACACCTATAAAACGAAATAAAAATGTTGAGTTTTTATTTTGTGTAGAAAACTGAAAAAAATCGATTTGACAGAATCAAATAACACATCTCTCCTGTTTTTTTCTGAATATAAATCTTTATTTGACTAGATTTGAAGAAGAAAAGCTGGGAAACTCAAAATCTGCCAAGAACATCGGAGCTACAGCACTTCACTGCAGCTCATTACAAATGAATTTAAAACTGTTGGTAAATGGCTATAGGGATTGGGAGGAGGGGGTTCAAAGACTAAGATTATAACAATTGGATTCACAGTCATACAATGTTAAACGCTGACCTTGATAGTTACGATGTGGGGAGGGTGGGAGATCGGCTGCACCCCACATCGTAACTGTTACTAGTAGTGTCGATGTCTTGCACTGTTTGACTATTGGACCTCAATCACTATAACCATTTACCAGTAGTCTTAAATTCATTTGTAAGTACCCCCTGTAGGTAACCTAATCTGTTAATCCACACGAAAATAGATTTAAAGACGTGAAAATTGGTTACTCACGTGTCTGGACAATAACGATTCGCAAGTCACAATGAACTCATGATAGCATCAAATCCAAGAGTCATTCATATGTCAAACAAAACAACATATCCTTTGCTTTGAATATTGAACTTCTACTCAGAAAACATATGCCAATTTAGATAGAAGATTAAGACCATGCTGTGGAATGCTCAAAACCTTAGATAGCCTACCACTGATAGAATTTTTTGTTTGATATTGTTGTAGCTATTATGTTGCTGATGGAGAATTCCGTTCTGTAAATAGCTTCGTAAAAGACGACTCAACAGGAATTTATATGCTTAAACAGGCTCTAAAACTGGTAGGAAATATCTTTAAAAAACAAAATAACAATAAAAAATAAATAAAATTATAAATAATTACAATTATAAGAGCTTAACATTGTTTTTTTTCTGAGTTTATCGTGGTATAAACTGTCAGTTGCTGAATCACACAGCAAATAACGCCTTTTCTGAATTTATTGTGGTATAAACTGTCAGTTGCCGACTCACACAGCTTACGTAATGCCCTTTGGGCATTATTTGCTGTGTGATTCGGCAACTGACAGTTTATACCATGATAAACTCAGAAAAGACAACATTAAACTCTTAATTGGGTCATGATTATGATGCAATCTCTCTCTCTCTCTCTCTCTCTCTCTCTCCATGAACACGTAAACATGATCATAATATTTGCCATTTCATATAAATTTGTGACATGTTTTTTGTCAAGTCTATGAATAGCAAAATGAGTATAAGTATTATGTCACCGTATTCAGAGTTTATGTTAAAATTTCTTGCAAGTCTTTCACATAAGTTGGTGTATTCAGTTAAACTTTGAAGTAATATTACTGTATGCCTGAGGTCAGTATCTTGAAGTAATAGTGTTTCCTGTCATGTTTGTGTGTTTAGGCTTTGAAAATCTGTTTTCTGTATCATTTGTGTCGTCATAATGCCATTTACAGCTGTATTCTTTTGGAACCTGTGTTACTTAGTTCCACTGGTCAATGACCAGAAAAGCTTATGTAATGGGCCTTCCACTGTTATCCATCTATCATCTGTCATCCATTTTATTTTTGACATCTAGTTGATCCTGAATGAAAATAGTCCCCTCAGCTTACTTACAGTCTTTAAAATCTTGTTATCACTTTTCTAGAATGGCTGGTCATATCAACATGGGATTCTCACTTAAAGACTTTTCTTAAGATATGTCATTGGTCCTGAATGACATTAGTGCCAATCTGACTTCACAGTATGGCTGTCTTGGTGGCCATCTTGAAAATATTTTTCATTGCATATTCCTTCTGAATGAGCAGTTGCAGTATTGATATGGGGTTTCCATTGAAATATTTCTGATGTTATATAGTTGGTTCTAAATGACAATGGTGCTGATGATATAGCCTTACAGAATGGCTGACATGGTGGCCATCTTGAAAAGTTTGTTATCCAGTGATATTAGGTTTGAGGTCAAAAATTTTTTGACACAACACATGTGAAGATGTTAAGTTAAACATATAAATTAAATTTGGTTTGTTAAAAGTTTCTAAAGAATATCTGTGATAGTTTCAACACTTGGCAGTTAAAAATAATGAAAGGAAGGAAAAAATGGGTTTCTTCTGGATTATTAGAAATTCCTTTCATTCATTTGAGCATCAAACCCTGTAAAAAAAACTTGTTTCCTTCATAGTTTTGTTAAACATGTCATTGTGATGTACAAATGAGATAACTTGTAGTCTAATGTACTATGTCATTATAGATTATCTTAATAGTGCAAATTAAAAAATAGTAATGTACAATAAATACTTGCATATAAATAAAGTCCAACTGCAAATAACATGGGCCCTGATGTACCATTGCATAGTGCACTGGCAAATCAGGATAATTGTTGTTTGTTCTACAGATTACTCCTAACAAACTGCATAAACCCAGATCTGCCAGTGCAGTATGTGATGATGGATCTGGGTCAGTGCAGATCACAGTTGGATTCAGTGAGGCATCAAAAGTGGCCCTTAGTAAATCTATATAAGTACTTCTGAACTGGTGTGGACTGAAGGCAGGAAACTGACATATGTTGCACTTGATTTGAAGTAAGAATGCCATGTCTCAGCTGTTGCCTACCGATGGATTCAATGAGGGAGCATTGCTAGCTCTAGGATCATAAAATCTGTGACTTTAGCTATAAAATCTGTGACAATGGCATATAATCTGTGACATTAGCCCTAAAATCTGTGACATAGCAATATATTCTGTGACAAAGCCATATAATCTTTGACATTAGGTATATAACCTGTGACATTAGCCAAACAATCTGTGACATTAGGTATGTAGTCTGTGACATTAGGTATATAACCTGTGATATTAGCCATATAATCAGTGACATTAGGTATATAATCTGTGACATTAGCCGTATAATCTATGACAATGGCAGTCTTGACATGATATGAAGGTTCAACCAATGTAGTTTACTTAATATAATAGGCACCCACACTTCACAAAGTTATTCCTCTTTGACTCAACCAGTATGATAGTGTAGCAAATTCTGAAAGCCATGATGCATGTACCATAAAAGAATTCATGCCTACATGGATAATTAGATTGGTCAACTAACTAATAACACTTTGTTATGTAGATGTTGATTTACAGCTACCAGGCTGGACCAAGAGGTCAAGCAATGTTAAGGCAGCTTAGAAATGACATATACACAAACTTATTTTCACCACTTGTGTATCATCCATTCAGTAAAGATGGAAAAAGCAGTTATTTTTCATCAGTGGGACCAGTGTTTAATTGCAAAACATTAACAAGGTATGATTTATTTAATTTAAAACCTTTTTAACAATTGGCGCTTTTTACAGCATGATAGAAAAGATTTATTATTTATTCTGCAGTTTGAAAAAGAGAAGGTGGAGAAACAGATGAAGAGACTGGAGGCAGAGAAGGAGTCTCTGAACTCAGAACTTATCCAAGCCAAGGTGGAGGTGTCCAAGGCCCATAACAAGGTCCAGGAGGCAATCAAAAACAGGGACAACATTGGTGAAAAACTTCAAGACCTAACTGAGGAGAAGGAACGGCTCCTGAAAGCAAAGACTGAGGTACGGTGCTGTGAACCAAACATTTTGGAGAGCATGTTAACATTTATGTGAATTTATAAAGAAAATTGAATTCCTGAAAAATTTACCTAACTGGCTGAATGTTGCTTTAAAGTCTAGATTTATGATACATGTGGAACATTATTGTAGCTGAGGTAAGCTAAAGAGATATGGCTGGTTCTCAGCTTTTCTTATGCAAGATCAGGACTTCACTTTCAGTATTGCTGTATACTAAAAAAAAATCTGGATTGAGCTCTGTTTCAGTCAGAACATCTTTGGATTTTCTCTAATGGCAAATAACACCTCTGATGTTTTTTAAGAAATATTTTACAATTTTTAGCTGGGTTGCATGTCTGTCCATCAGATCATCATAGCTGTTGCCGATAGAAATACGTAACCTTTTATGTAATTGCATTAAAAATAGCACTGCAGTACTACAGAGTTATATTTCATGGTTCTGAGATTTACCATTGGGCTCAGTTTTTCAGACACTGTAACTGGTTGAGTCACAGAAGTTGGTATTTAGATGTATCGTGTGGAGTGCTACACCTTACAGTGTAAGTTAGGTGATTGTGACATATTTCAGTCTTGTGGCTTGGGTTAACTATTGCATTTAGCTGATTTTCTTAGGCAATATTGCCTTTGGAGCCACATAACTTGGCATGAAATTTCAATATATGGAGTTCTACAATCCTCAGTGAAAACTAGGCCATTGTGACTTATAGTTGATGGGTCTGTGATTTGTGCTTTTGAATTGAGCCAAGTTTCTCAATGTTAGGTCTGCATTGAGTCCATTTTCTCAGACACAGTTGCATGCTGAGTTGCAAAAGTTGATACTTAGGTGTGTCAGTTCAACGGAGCCAACAAAATCTACAAAGATTGGTACCTCTCAGATAAAAATGAATTTGGAGTTTCATGGTTTGCAATTCAGCCATACAGCTACTAGCAATTTTCTTTGTATTGAAATGCACCTACCTACTCACTCATATACAATCCATTGTCATTTTCTGAAATATGTGACACAAAAATTTTACCGTAAGAATCGGACAACACAGTAAGCTTCATTTTTAAAGTCAGCAAAACATGCATAGTAAAGCATTATAGATGTGCAAATTATGTAAAAATAAGTTGAAACTCAGTGGGTACAGCAGCCTGCACTAGTGGAAACCTAAACCATTTCCAGCTTATGTAGTGACATAGAAAATGATATTGTGATCTACTTTTGGCATTAGAATGGCTAGCCAGATGCAGTGTAATTACAAATAATTGTCATCATATTCTTTAAAAACCTTTTTTTTTGTAATAAAAATATGGCAGTATAGATAATGTTGCAATATATATATATATATATATATATATATATATATATATATATATATATATATATAATTTAATACAAATAATATTATCATACAGGTTAGAGAATTTTAATTCATACTCTACTGAGATTCGAACCCTAGGTCTGCGAGTAAACGGCACCCATTGCCTTGCCTGCACACACCAGCCCATATCCCGTCATGACTAAGCACGCATCACCAAAAAATGATGGCACTGAATCGTTATATGAACTCGTGTGTAGCAGACACACCCGCATGACGACCTAGTAATTAATTCTCATATATATACACAGTCGTTTCAGATTCCTATGAAAGAAATCAAGGTATATAGGATTTTTTATTACAAAGAATTATAAATATATACCAAACAGTATAGAAAGTGCTATCCCTGGATTCTATAGAAGAATGCTTGATAATTCTCTAACCTGTATGATAATATTATTTGTATTAAATTATTAATTCTGCCTACTATTATCAAGCATTCTTCTATAGAATCCAGGGATAGCACTTTCTGTTCTGTCTGGTATATATTTATAATTCTTTATATATATATATATATATAGTAAGTAGTTTGGAAAATCTTGTTGGAGGTGGCATGGCATGGCATTGAACTCTTGAGTGTAATGAGACTTTGCCAATTTATTTTTATTAAAACTATTTAATCTCCTGTTACGTGTAGGTTCGTACAATAATAACAAGAGAAAAGAGTGAAGTCAACAAGCTTTGTATATTTTAACAAAATAATTTATTTCCCTAGAAAACAATGTAAAAATTGGAAATAGGACTTACAGTTTGTGAATATAATCCAAAATTTAATCCTAAGATTGAAAAATACAAGTCCTATAACTAAACAGTTCTAACAAAATCCGAGTTCGAATCTCAGTGAAATTCCAATATGGAGACAATGACGTCAGAAGAGTGGTGGTAACAGATCCTTGATTGAATCACAGTTTATGTTTCCGTATAATTCCAGAATAAATTTCCACTGAATTTCTTTCTCCCAGAAGTTTTATAAAAAAGTACACTTGTTTGGTTTTCTACAGAATAAATTATTAAATTCCATAAACAAATGAACTTGAAAAACAATCTGGCTTCAACAATTGAAACCTCTCGAGCCCGCAAGGTTTAAAATACAACTGAATAAATTTAATAGATTTTAGGTCACATGGTACTCCACGCGATAGGCTGCGTGATTTACTAATTTGAACATCGCAATAAAATCAAATGCCATTTGTCACATATGCAAGAATAGCCCTATCTAAGTACCAAATTCTCACACTGAAAATATATAAAATACAAAGGCTGTTTACAATCCAGTCAACACATAAGCCGAAATGACCTTGGAAACAGCTAATCGTTAACACTCGATGTTTATAAAACGGTGTACCAGAGTGTGCTAAAAATAATGCTAATGTAACACCTTTTGCGTTCTATACAAACAGAATTTACTTGAAAAGATATTGAATCCCGTGGAAATAATCATTACCATAAAATGTAATGAAACAAAAATAAAATAAAAAAGAATTTTAAAACTAACACACAAGCAATTTAATTACATATACGTAACACTTTGAAAACAAAGGTCACGACAGTTTTGTTTTCTGACACAACAAACTCTTTTAGCTTGTTGTGAAAGCTTTGGAAATAAAGAAAGATGTTATTTTCTCAAGTGTTTTGAGCTTTTATTTTATACTGTGAAGGCATATTGCAAACAAACCATACAATTTTTAGGCACATATATTTGTATATTTTTGTATATATACTTGAACTCTCATTCACCATGTTTCCTTTTTAGCTCAACTCTTTGCAACAGTCAAGCTGTGGTACTACCCCAACATTGACATTCATTTTGGCATTGGCATCTGCATGTATAAAGTCACATATATATATATATATATATATATATATATATATATATACACACACACACACACACACTAACTGCATCTCAACCATTCTTTCTTCGTAGCTCATAGGCAGCAGTTTGGAGTTGGTTTCAAAGCACCTATCCACTGATGAGGGGTTAACTTGTTACATACATGTGCATTAGTTGTACATTCTTGGTGAATTTTTGGTGTTTAGGTCATTTGTTTGCACACTATACATACGGGTACCCCTGAAGTCATGAAAGTTAGATATAAGGTAATGACAATAGCAGCTAAGCAGAGTTTATTGACTATTGATCTGTTCTCTGCCTGAACAGTTGCAGCATCAGAAAGAGGAGGTGATTGCAGAGCGGGACAAGCTTTCACATGATAGAGATCAGATGCAGAGAAGTTTGATGGATTTCAAAGCTATGCTACAAGAAAAAGATATAAAACTGGAGGAACTTCAAAAGGAGGTAATGTTTTGATATGAAATTTGTACATTTGATCGTATTTAAAATTGTTTTGCTTTAATCTGACAGTGGTTATTTCAGTTGTATCTTTGTACAACTTATGACATTACAAACACAGGAGGAAGAGCAGCTTTCTTTTTTAATGTTAACAGATAGGATGACATAAATATAATCTTGGTCATCCATGACTTAAACAGGAATATAGAAATGAAAGTCTTGACTAATGTTGAAACACTATACTTAAAACAATGTCTTCAAAATCCTGCTGACTATATGCATACATGCCAACCATTACGCTTTTGACTTAATTATTATGCTTTTTTTCACTAAATTATGCCTTACGCGTAAATGTATTCGGATTACGCATTTTTATCCCCCTCCCAATAAAATTTAATAATTTGTTTTCTCATTTTTATTGACATCCCACTAATCGCACAGACCATATTCTAGAAAAGACGGCTTCTACGTAACTATGATATAAGAGTTCGCTTGTCCATAGACTTGCATGCACTTTCCTAACAGTATTATGTTCTATTTATAGCAGCTGCCCTATTTCCAAGAAACATGCTGGTTTCTGCTTTCAAACATTTGACCTCGGTTTTTATTTATAGCTGCTGTCTGGCTAGTTAGGAGAGAACAGACTGGTTTTCTAATATTAATTTTGGCTCGCATATTCTTTTTTATGATTCTTGTCTGGTACAGAACCAGTCTGTAGGTATTTGGCGCTAAAAGTCAGTCACATTTATTCTAGTCGATGCGTGTATTACAGCAAAAATGTTTCTCAAATGATTTCGCAGATGGATTAGAAAAAGACAAAAACCCGATTCAAAGATGAATACATGAATTACACAATACAGTGTTCCATTCTAGGGCAGCTTCACACCCATTGCAGGCTGTGTGGAAAGGATTTTAATATTTGTCATGGTGGTAAAACAAAGAAGCCTTGAAATTAGCTCGTTTTACTACAGTACTACTGTAACTTCTTTTTTACAGCAGAACTAAATTCTGCTTTGAACTTCTTCTTTCCATTGTATCATTTGTTGGGGGCATTCATGTCATAAGAAATACAATTCTAGCTTTTCTTTCAACTCCATTGTGATTTAGGTGGACAGATTGAGGCATGAGACCAGTCAGCAACAGGAAACACTGACCCAGTTAACCAAGCATGAATCTTCCATCTCCACCACACTCCAGCAACAGCTGTGAGTACATTAACTCGGTAGTTGTCAGTATATATTACTGATAATGTTGATTTGGAAAGTTAATCACTATTATCAATCTGTCTCATTGATAAGGTCAGGGCAGACTGATGGTAGTAATTCTTTATAAGCGACCAAGCTTCATGTGTGTCTCAGCATTTTGTTTTTCAATAATGTTCATTATTAACTTGTTACGTGTAGGCTCGTACAAAAATAACAAGAGAAAAAAGTGTTGCCAACTATCTTTGTAAATTTTAACAAAATAATTTATTTCCCTAGAAAACAATGTAAAAATTGGAAATAGGACTTACGGTTTGTGAATATAATCCAAAATTTAATCCTAAGATTGAAAAATACAAGTCCTATCACTAAACAGTTATAATAGAATCCGGGTTCGAATCTCGATGAAATTCCAATATGGAGGCGTTGACGTCAGATGTCTGTACTGATGGTAACAGATCCTCGATTGAATCACAGTTTATAATGTTTCTGTATAGAATTCCAGAATAAATTTCCACTGAATTTCTTTGTCCCAGAACTTCTTCTAAAAAAGTACACTTGTTTAGTTTTCTAAAGAGTAAATCATTAAATTCCAAAAAACAGATGAACTTCAAAAACAAACTGGCAACAACAATTGAAACCTCTTGAGCCCTCAAGGTTTAAAATACAACTGACTAAATCTACTGGAGAGCGTCTGTTTAAAGCTGCGATTTTAATTCACATGGTGTCTCACGTGATGGGCTACGTGATTTCTAATTTGAACAGCGCAATAAAAAAATGAGAATTATCACGTAGCTACAATAGCCCCATCTAAGAGCCAAATTCTCACACTAAAAATATATAAAAAATGAAAGACTGTTTACAGTTCAGCTAACATGTGGGCCAAAATGACCTTGACAATAGCCAATCATTATCACTCAATGTTTACAAAATCTGTGAGTTAAAAAATAGTGCTGAAGTAATGTTAAGATCTAATCGGGTCAAGCCAATTTTCGGAAAAGAGATTCAACTCCAATGAAAATTATCATTACAATAAAATATAATGAAACAAAAATAAAAAGAATTTAAAACTAACACACAAGCAGTTTAATTACATATTCATAACAAACTTAATCTTAAAAGTCATTGTTGCAGACATTTTACCACAAGTCTTCTGACACATCAAGTCTTTTTATGCAAATAATTTTATCAGAAGAATTTTTAAATGCACTGCCAGTCTTCAGTTAGTTGAGTTAATTTTTCTTACAGTATTGTCTCACATGCTTAAGTATGATGAGATACAGTAGTCTATTTTCTGATAGCAGTGATGGTATCATCAGCATTGTTAATGTTTTGGGTTAAAGTTTTAGAAAGTTAAATGCATTGGTTTTAGAGGTAAGCATGAAGATGCCAGTGAGATGTCGGGGTCCACAAAACTTACCTAATTTTTGGACAAACTGACAAGTTTTGCATAAAGAAAGAGTAATATACAATGGTCCTGGAACCTATGGAAAATTGAATGTTTTAAATTTGTTTAACCCTGGTATCAGGGGGTTTATTTTGTTCTGCTGGTATAGACCAGATGGGGTCATGGGATAGTTTGTAAGTTTGTAGAATATTGTTGGTCCATCCCATGTCCATAATTAAACAGTCTGTTAGCACAAATTAATTATCACCACTCCCCATAAACTACTTATAAAATTAACATGAAACTTTGTACACTTTACACACACATTCATCTCATGGTGTAGATGGTCCTAAATGAAGATGGTGCTACTTGAATGTCCAGTATGGCCACCAGTGGCCATTTTGAAAATCTTATTGCTGCTTTTTCTGAATGGGATGATCATATCAAGATGGGGTTTTCACTAAAAGACTTATTACGATGTCTGAATGATCCTAATATCTGCCAGTCTGTTACCTAATGTGGCAACCATGGAAACCAACTTAAAAACTTGTTATTGTTAATCCACTTGAATAGAAAGTATTATCAAAATGGGATTTTCACTGAAAGACTTTTTATGATATCTTGTTGGTCTTAAATAAATACGGTGTTGATCTGATATTTATTATGGCCACCTTGATAGCGATCATGAAAATCTTGCTACTCCAGAATGGAAAGTCATATCACCATGGGATATTTCTCCAGAAGACTTTTTATGATGTCAAGTTGGACCTCACTAAATATGGTGAGGATCTGATCTCTGATATGGCCACCACAGAGGCTGTCCTGAAAATCTTGTTATTGTTACTTTTCTTAGATGGATGGTCATGCTGACATCAGGTTTTCACCAAATGACTTCTTATGATATCTAGTTATACTTAAATGAAAATCGAGCCAATCTGACATCCAGTATGGCTGCTATCGTTGCTGTCTTGAAAATCTTGTTATTGCTTCTTCTCAACAGATAGTAGTACTTACTTTGTGTATGTTCCAGAAGACTTCTTATGATGTCTAGTTTGTTCTAAATTAAAATTCTGCTTTTCTGACCTTTAATATAGCTACCAGGACATACATTTTTAATATTTGGTATTGCTACTTCTAGATGAATGGTCATATCATCATAAGCTTTTCACCAAAAGATTTCTTTTGACATTTAGTTTGTCCTGAATTTGTCTGAGGTGATATCCAATATGACCACTATATCAGCCATCTTGAAAATCTTATTATAGCTAACTTGTCCTGCATCGGTAATCATATCACCATGCAGTTTTCCTGAAAAGATGCAGTGATGTCTAGTTCGTCCTTACGAATATGGTTACCACAGTGGCTAATTTCCTTCTGATGGTATAGTGAATGATGTGTTCATTAAAACAAACAGAAACAAAACAAAACATTCCATAAATATTCCAATAGGAAACTTTAGTATTTCTGCTATATTGGTTTTGGGTTAAAGTGTCAAAGGTCAGGGTGACTGTGGCTCAAACAAAAATGCATTTTTCTTAATAACTTTTGTTCTAGTGGAAATTCCTTTCCCAAACTTTATGTATGGCTTACACTTTAGAAATATAATTCTAGAGTCTAAAGGTCTGGTACTGGTAAGTTGAATAACAACATAATACTTTCAGTACAGCAAGTTGAATTCAAGACTGCATATCATGACCAAAGGTCTGGGTCATAGAGACCTGTTAATCAATAATATCCAGGGTTATTCTCTCTCTCTCTCTCTCTCTCTCTCTCTCTCTCTCTCTCTCTCTCTCTCTCTCTCTCTCTCATTTCATTTATTAATTTATAATTTTAAATCAGACATTCACCAGGGGGATCTCTAACTCTATTATCTTCCTCATCTTTCAAACCAGAGGGAGAGTTTCTTTTCTAACATGGTCACCATATTTGCTTGGGCAAGTCTGTTTTTTTTTTCAGGCATCAGATGTGAGGTTTTTCACCATCTTCAATAACTTCTTAATAATTTCTTAAATTTCAGTAACTTTGGGACTTACATCCTCTGGAACTTGCATATATAAGTGTTACCCCTTTTTATTTTATTCAGTTTTATAGAAATGTTAAAACTAGACATTGAATATATTTAATACAGATGAGACAGCTTTTACTGAATATACACTGTTAAAGAAACAGGAAAAGGACATGAGCAGTCAGCTTATGTGAGCAGTCAGCCTGGGTGTTTACATTGACAGCATATTTTTGGTTTGAAACAAGATGACAGTTTTATGCCTGACATGCAGGGCTAGAAATTATAAATTGATGAATGAAATGACTACATTTTGTCGATTTGTTATATCCTTGATGCATTTCATTTTTAAGATCGGTAGGGAAGTACAAACAAACGAGACAGTGAGCTATACTGTACACTCAAAATTGTCATATTAATTATGTCTTTAGCTTTAAAAAGTATTTTATCAGGATGTAGTAAAACAGCATGATATATTTGTGAGATAGTTTACATGGAATTTGTTCCTATAATACTACCCTATAATACTACCAAATCTTGTTGTGAAATGATCAGCTGATTAATTTTGCTAACCAGGTGAACAATATTAGGTCCAGTTTGTCATTTTGTTTAGAAGTATATTATATTCTGCAAAGAAATCATGTAGAGTAAAACTTGTTATGAGAGAGTGCCCTTTCTGCCAACAAAATATGGTCTCTCAAGATAGGTGGTCTCTCATAACAGGTTTGTACAAAAAGACCAGTTTCCAAGGTCCAGTTTCAGAACAATTTGAAGGAAAATAACAACAATCACTGTACATATATATTATTCTTTATTGATAGTTCTTACTAAAATACTGAAAAGAAAAGAATATAGCAACAAAGATATACTTACATTTGAAGATCGCATGTACATGTATTAGCATGTGAAATCATTTCCGATTTACTCCATTTCCTTTATAACATCCAAAATTTGTTATACCAACATTTAAACTGCTATTTTGTGAGTGGTCTGCTCTTTTTCGCTTCTTTCCATTACAATAATTATTTTCTCCAACATTAAAACTTGTCTCTTTTTAGTTGGAGGTACATCCATTGTTATTAAGGTACTAGGTGTTAACATTATTTGTGCTCAGTTGTAATATCAACCGTAAAGATGGTTTTGACTATGATTTGGGGAAATATGAAAAATCTATACATGTACATTGCATGTCTGACAATTAATGAGACAAAAACAGTTACCTCATCCAGAAACAGAATCATTTACACAGAGACAAAAGTCAACGGCTTAATTCAAAGAAGACATACAGGAATTAACTCTATAAACAAAGTGTGTAACCCGGTCGCACCAACTTGAATAGATGACAGCTTGGTGATTGGGATGTAATGACTGTAACATCGGGGTAGAAAAACAACAAACATCACAAGCCTTTAACACTATCAATTGAATCCCGCAAATAAGTCTCACTTGCTGGTTTAATAGATAAAGACCTGATTCACCCCCAGGCAATACAGAGTTAACTCTAAAGACAAAACAATATATGCGACCACTACCTTAATTTTGGCACTACAGTGGCGCAATTCGCAATATGTACATTAGCCTGGTTTACGGACTGTACCATCTCACACTACATACAAATGTGGTAGCCAGACTCGGGTGGATTTTTTTATGGGGTTTGAGGTGGGGGGGTAATCAGAACAATCTTTACTATTCAAGCGGTCTTTGTTACAAATGGTTACATAAAGATCACTGGTGTCTGTCTCTGTTCTCACGATATGGTCATTCGTTGGGATACTGGGTCTTACTCATACATATGAATGTTTGAAACAAAAAGGCTGGGAACCAGGATAAGTGCTGGAATAATCTACATCTACTCAGTCTGGTTTTCAGTAGAAAATATAAACACTATAAGCATACCTAAAATATTTCAGATGTTGTTAGCCAGCCTATTTTGTTTTGGGGTTTTTTTTAGGAGTGAGCCTATTTTGTTTTGGGGGGGGTTAGAACAGTGTAATTGGTCATTGTTACAGTGATTAAATAAAGATCAGCTGAGTTTATGTCCGTTTTTGCAATGCGGTCATTCATATCAGTGCCAAAGTGCATTTTTTGCCAAGTCTTCATAGTCGCTGGTTACATTCAGCAGGTGGTCACTCACAACAGCGTTTATATAATAAAATCAATCTGTGCATTACAACTGTGGTCGGAAATGACAGGTGGTTGCTCATAGCAGAGGTCGTTCATAATAGGTTTTATTGTATTTAAGGGGCCCCAAGTGGTCTAAAGCTCTCACCGTTACGGATCACTGCCATCTCACCTCTGTCGGCGTGGATTCGAGTCTCCGATTTGGCCAATGTGGGTATGTGAGAAAGCTTGCCAGTAGCTTCTCATGGGTCAGTGGTTCTTTCCGGGGTTTTCCCGGGTTCTTCCTCCACCATTAATACTGGCTGCCATGTATAGCCTATCTTGTGGTGAAAAATGGCGTTAAACCCTACAACAACAACAACAACTGTATTTAATATTCTTTTATTAAAATTGAATTTCCAGTTATTTTTAGCTTCTAAGAATAGATAACTTATCTTGTACAATTGTACAATATCATTTACTTTGGTCACACAGTCTCATTTACTTTGGGACAACAGAACTGACTTTTTTCATCTCGGAAACCCACCACCACTTTGTGAAAGGTTGGCAGGCTTATATATATTTTTGATGCCAGTTGTTACCCTTAGCTACCCTTTTGTAATTTATCTTTTGAATCATCGGGCATTACAAATGCTGTCTGTATGATAAGTAACTACATGATTGTTCCATAAATTTCTCATCATGAGATTATTCAAAATAGCTCCTAGTGATAACATAAATTATACATTCTTCTGTGTTTTATCAACAGCATTTTGTATTTGAGTTGATTTTCTCAGCAATCCTTGTCATAATTTTCAATTTGCAGTGAAGCATCTAAGCAGAAAATAAGCACACTACAGGGTAGACTGTCGGAAATTGAGGCTGAACATAATAACTTAAAGGAACAACTGAAGCAGACATCACATTCATTACAGGAAGAGAAGTCCAGGGTCAGTAGTTGGTCATTAATCTGAGGTTTTAAACATTTTTGCAAAACAATTGTTACAATGGCCATATATTGCAGCATTCAGATTTTAGTAGTATGTGAAATCTGAACTCTGGTTGTTTCATTTCTGGTTAAATTTGAACCAGTGTTGACAAAAATTTCAGTCTAGCGATGGGTTTGTTATTATAATGGCTTTTCTGCTCCTTTACTTACAAATTTATGACTTAAAATAGCTCAGTTCCAGATTTTGAAATCTACAGTTATCATTCCCAGTTATCCTCGGTGAAATCACTCACATCTACTTAACACAATTGTATTTTCTTTTAAAAAAACAGTGCCTGGCAATAAATGTTGGTAGTTGCAGACACAAATATATGTTTTCAATCAAAGTTACAAATCTTCACACATCATTGGATGTTGACTCCAGGCTACATGTGTGCAAATATTTTATATATATATATATATATATATATATATATATATATATATATATATATATATATATATATATATGTATATATATAATTAGTGAGAATCAGGATGCACAAAATGTGTAGATGAACAGGTGAGAAGCAAAATTCTGCTAAATTTTTGTGAATACAATGGTGGCAGATAGATATCCACACTGGTCTGCTTAAGTTTTGAACCCTCCTAATGTCTTATATTAGTTATTTTTACAGTGTTAATGATAGTCATTCTTACCATTTCAGATGGAAAAACAAAATGACATCCACAGCCAAGAACTTGAGAAAATCAGGCAGAGGTAAAGACCTCTTAAATTAATCATTAGATAATATCATAAATTCCTAGAGTTTTTTTTTAAAACTTATCAGTTTAGCTCTTCATTGCTACAGAAATTAAAGTGAATATGTAGCACCACACAAACATGCACAGTTACTTATGTCCCATGAATGGAATGGAAATAGAATGCAGATGAAATTAATTCGGAATGCATTTCAAAGGGAAATGAAACACAACCTAAATGGGAAAGAAATTCAGATTTTATAAATAGGTATTTTGGTGTTGCTATGTGCAAGGTCAGGTTAATCTTGAATAAAAATGATGTTACACATACATTCAATACGGCTGATGAAAATTTTGTCATTGCTACTCTACCTGAGTGGATGTTCGTATAATATTCATATTTCACTAAAGAACTTACTTATCTAGTTAGTCCTGAATTAGACGGTGCTGATCTGACATCCAGTATAACCTCCACAGTAGCTGTAATGACAGTATTGTTATTGCTGCTACTCAAGAATTGAATCTCATATTGATATAGGGTTTTCATCGAAAGACTTCTTAAGACGTCTAGTTGGTCGTAAATGAAAATGGTGCTGCTGTAATCTCCAGTATGGCCACTATGATGGCCAGCTCAAAAATCTTGTTCATACTACTCGTTGTAGATGGATGGTCATATCAGCATTGTGTTTTCACCATAAGACTTCCTATGATGCCATGTTAGTGTTAAATGAAAATGGTGCTGACATGACATTAAATATGGCCACCATGACAGCCATCTTGAAAATCTTGTTATCACTAGTCATAGACAGAAAATCATATCAACATATAATTTTGCTAGAAGACTTCTTGTTGTATCTGGTTGATCCTAAATGAAAACAGTGCTGATCTGACACCCATGGCCACCAAGATAGCCATCTTTAAACCTTGATATTGCTGCTTCTTCTGAAAGGATGGTTTTATCAATATGGAGGTTTCGCCCAAAACTACATTTCCAAAGTCTTGTTGGCCCTAAGTGAAAATGGCAGCTCTCTCATTGACATGGGGAATTCACTAAAAGACTCCATATACTATCTGGTTGAATCTAAATGAAAATGGTGCTGATCTGATAATCCAGCCCTGACCACCATTTTGAAAATCTTGTTATTGGTAATCCTGAATTGATGCTAATTTTGCAGTGGGATTTCACTCAAAGACTTCTTATGATCACATGTTTTTCCAAAATGAAAATGGTGCCTGTTAGACAGCCAGAGCTTATGGAATGGTCTGTTGTCTGTTGTCCATCATCCGATGTCTGTCCATCTGTTAGCAAAAGTTTGTTATTGCTACTCCCAATCTACTTGTAGGAATGCCTTGAAACTTTATAAAAACATTCATCCCATAGTCTAGTTGGTCCTAAATGAAAATTGACAATCCTGTTATCTTTACTCCACCTGAAAAGAATGGGTTTTCACTAAGCAACTTGGTACGATATATTGCCGATCTGATGTCAAATATTGCCATCATGGAAGCCATCTTGAAAATCTTGTTATCACTACTCCTCCTGAATGGATCTTGAAAAGTTTATCACTATTCCTCCTGAAGAGATGGTCACATTAACATTGGGCTACACTAAAAGGCTTCTCATGATGTCCAGTTGCTCTTATATGAATATTGTGTCGATTTATACATCAAATATGGCCACCAGGGCAGCCATCTTCAAAATCTTGTTATAGCGATTCCTCTTGAATGGATGGTCATATTAAAATTGGGTTTTCATGAAAGACTTCTCATGATGTCTAGTTGGTTCTAAAAAAAAAATGGTAAAAAAATGGTACCAGTCTGATGTCCAATATGGCCACCAGGGCAGCCATCTTGAAAATCTTGTTATAGGTATTCCTCATGAATGGATGGTAATATTAACATAGAGTTTTCACTAAAAGACTTTTCATGAAGTCTAGTTGGTTCTTTATGAAAATGGTAGTGATCTAACATCAAATTTGGCCACTGCTGCAGCCGTCTTAAAAGTTTTTTTTATTGCTAATTGTTCTTACTGGATGGTCTTTTCAACATTGGGTTTTTGCTAAAAGACTTTTTGTGATGTTTAGCTGGTCCTAAATAAAAATTATGCCAGTCTGACAGTCGATATGGCCTAGTGGGCAGTCGTCTTAAAAATCTTGTTATCACAACTTTACTTGAACATATTTTCATCAAAAGACTTCTTGTGATGTCCAGTTGATCTTAAAAATGGTGCTGATCAGACATCCAGTATGGCCACCATCTTGAAAATCTTGTTATTGTTGCACCTGAATAGAAAGTTATATCTTGTAAATATTATTATCTCTACTCCTTTCAAAATGGATAGCTATGTCAACTTTTTTTTCAGTAATAGACATCTTATCATACCTTGTTGGTCCTAAATAAAAATAGCGCAAGTTGTTCATCCAATATGGCAGCTTAACAACTGTCGTAAAAAGCTCATCACTACTCCCACTGAATGGATGATAATTATGACATGGGGTTTTCACCAAAAGACTTCTAATGATATCACCTTTGTCCTAAATGAAAACAATGCTAAGTGACATCCAATATGTGCACGACAACTTATTTGAAAATCATGTTATTGTTGAAGAATATCAGAGATGGTTTCAGCACTCCACCGTTAAAAGGAAGAAATGGTCTTATCTTGAATTTCTGGAAATTCTTTTGCCCAGTAGAGTGTCAGTTCTTTTGAGGGACTCTTGCTAATGAAAATAGTGCTGTCTGATATCTAGTATGACTACAATAACATCCATTTTGAAATTTTTTAAATTTCTACTCTTAATTAGATGGATATATTGATATAGGGTTTTCAGTAAAGGACTTCGTATTTTGTCAAGTTAACCCAAATGAAAATGGTGCCTTCACTTGGACATCCAGTATTCTGCTGCCAGTTTGAAAATCACATCACTATTCATCCTGAACTGTTGTCATAAATGAAAAAGAAAAGGTTTTCACTAAAGGACTTTATTTGATGTCTAGTTGATCCCAAATGCAAATGGTACCAACCTGACGTCCATTATGGCTACCATGGCACCCATCTTTCAATTTTTGTTATTTGCTACCCTCATATTAACATGGGTTTTCATTGAAAGATCTCAAACGATGGCTTGTTGGTCCTAAAATAAAACAGAGCACTTCAGAAACCAGCATGGCCAGCAAGTTGGCCGTTTGTACAAATGATGCCATCAAATATTGTGTCTGCTACTAAAAAATAAACAGTGTTTAAATATTTTTCAGACAAGGTGCTTGACAGAATTTGAACAAATTTTACAGAAAGCTTCTTAGCTTAAAGTCCTTCAATATTTATAGAAATGATAATGATCTACCATCAAGTATGTCCACCATTACTAAAAGTAGAAGAACATTTGCACAAATATATGTGAAAAAAAAATGCTTAACAGAATTGGACCAACTTGAACAGAAAGCATCCTGGAATAGAGGCATTTCAGTCTTTGATAAATGCCCTTGATGTGCTGTCAAATATAGATGAATGTGTATAAACAAGAGAAACCTTGAAACAGTTGTTTTCATACCATTATGCAATCAACAGCGTTGGAAGAAATCTCTACAGAAAGCAGCCACCTGCTCTTGTTTCTAACTCGGTTTTTCACATGTCTCAAATTTGGCCATAAAAAAATAAGTGGAGATTTGGAATGTATAACCCAGATTTGTATAGAGTGATAAGGAAAGAATTTGTATCACTAAATTTACCGAGCAAATATGTAATCAGAAGCATTGTTTAAATATTGATACATTTTTCTGTTTTTCTTTCCAATATTGACATGTGCGTTTAACCAGTAATCTCTCAGTTGGGTAAGAATTTTCATTATGCCTTGTGTTACACATCATTGTGCATGATAGCTGTATTATTTTTTAGTTTTATTTAGATTTTATATGATTGATCAGTCTATGCTTGTTGTATTGTACCTTTATTAATTTTTAAATACTTTGCTTGATTAGTATATGTCTTATTGTAAGATGAAAGATTGTATATGTCTGCATATAAATTGTCGTAAAGTGTTCAAGGGTACTATATATACTCACTTGTAAGTCATGTCCAACTGCAAACTGCACAGACCAAGATCTGCCATCGCATAATGTGATGGCAGATCTGGATATCTGCAGTTTTCTTGTAGTAATCAGTATAACAAATAATGTAGACCGTAATCTGCTGGTGCATTATGTGACGGTAGATCAGGTTCTCTGTTGTTTGCAGTTGATTTGACTTGTATCCAAGTACAGATGGTACCCAAGTTTGAGGAACTACATTGTGTATGCCAGAACACAGTTTTCCTGATCCTGGACATAATTGTTATGTTAAAATGTTTTATTCTGTTCTGGTATGTTGTTTGTGGGAAATACTTGCATATGCATATACTTAGGATTCATAATCAAGATACTACTTTACATGCTCACTTATAAGTTGTCCAACTGCAAACAACATAGACCTCGACCTGCTGTCACATAATGAGAGATATGGTCATTATTGTTGTTCTGTTGATTACTTCTAACAAACTGCACTGACCCAGATCTGCTGGCACATTATGTGATGGCAAATTTGGTTCTGGGCAGTTTGGGTCTGACTTGTGAGTGTATACAGTACATCCAACTATGCTATAGTCAAGTATTTGTGTGAAAGTTTCTACGTTGCTATTGAATATATTGTTGTAATGGTAAAAAAATGAAATAACCTATATGATCATGATGAAGCATGAAACATCAAACTTGTGATGTGATATTAAGTAATAAAATTTGCTCTCAGTTCAGAGACTTGTGTAAATAAGCCCCATCTATATTCGAAAAGCCCTTACTGAAATTAACATTATAAGCCCCATCTCTATCTGAGAAGTCCTGAATGAAATGGACGTTATAAGCCCCATCTATATCTAAGTCTTGGATGAAATGGACATTATAATCCCCATCTCTGTCTGAGAAGTCCTGAATGAAATGGACATTATAAGCCCCATCTCTGTCTGAGAAGTCCTGAAATGGACATTATAAACCACATATATACCAGAGAAGTCTTGGATGAAATGGACATTATAAGCCCCATCTATACTTGAGAAGTCCTGAATGAAATGGAAATATAAGCCCCATCTCTCTCTCTCTCTCTCTCTCTCTCTAAGAATTCCTTAAATGGACATTATAAGCCCCATCTATACTTGAGAAGTCCTGAATGAAATGGAAGTATAAGCCCCATCTCTCTCTCTCTCTAAGAATTCCTTAAATGGACATTATAAGCTCCATCTCTATCTGAGAAGTCCAGAATGAAATGGACATCGCTGTGAAAAACCTATTAAGACTGATAATTAGCTTCTGAATTATTATTTAGTGTAATTTACATAAAAAATTAACATTATAATGAGTAATTGTCCAGTCAGTCAATCATACTTGGAAAAATAAATACACTAAATTGTAAATGTTGTGCATTGCTAGCAGTATCACAGTATACTGTCAAAAAATGTAAATTCAACAGCACCATCAGTACTTCTGACATATTGCTAGGATCTGCTTTTATGGTGTATGTAAATGTATTATTTTTTAAATATGAATGCCTGTATACCTTACCTTATTACAGTGTATTCAAATCTATGGGGACTAGTAAAATCTTGTATAGTTTATGTGTAGTGTGTTGGAAATTTTTTTTTTAGCTCATCAGGTTGCAAGGTTAAGTGTGCTTTTGGTATGGCCTTGCATTTGTCATGCATTATTCATGGTCTGTCAACATTTTCTATTTTCATCTAATAATTATATTGTATAAGAACATCTTGTATCAAAACTTTGTGATTTGTACAAATGATGCCAGTAGACTTCGGCTAGGACTATGTTCCTAAAAAGTCAGAAAAAAGAAACAAAATTTGATAGAGTTTATCTTCATTCTTGAATCTTTCACTCCAGATTACCTATGTTCTGCATTCTGGAAGCCTCGTCTCCAGGCACATGATTGGTCAGAACCTGACATGATTATCTAATGATTTTCATATAAAATGTGGAAGCAATGAAATGGTCCATGATGCATTTGTCCTTGTTTGTATCAATTTTACTACTCGTTGCAACTTTGATATAGACCCAAATCTGCCATCACATAATGCACCACTCGATCTGCTGTTAATAATCATTAGAGCAGATATAATGAAATATGATCTTCCTGTTCATTATTTGGAGGCAAATCAGAGTCTGTCTTGTTTGCAGTTTGACCTGACTTGTCAGCAAGTACATATGTCGATTAAACATTCACAGTGGTATTGAAGTTTTGATTTACTCACTCTAGAACTAGATGGTAGGTGGATGGAATATCTAAGAAAAGAATTGGTACATACTGCTTTGTTTCAGACTTCTGTGTGTTTATCTCACTCTAATTTTCTATATATCTACATATTCATCTATCTTAGCTAGATATACAGGGTTTGATGTTACAAATAAAGCAATGGCACAAACATAGTATTTAATACTGACAATGAGAAAGTATTCCAGATTCCATATTCTTAAAAAATTCTAGAGATTGAACCTTAAGTTCAATGAAAGGTCTGAAGTGATAATCCATACCTTCATCTGAAATTAATTATAAGAATTCTCTTCACTTTGGTTTCTCAATGAGCATGTTGACCATTCTGGTGGCCTAGTGGTTAGAGCATCCGCCTCAGTTGCGGGAGGTCGCTAGTTCGAACCCCGGCCAAGTCATACTAAAGACTTCTAACAATGGTATTTGCACCTGCCTCGCTTGGTGCTCAGCATTAAGATGTTAGGGTTAGGACTGGTCGGTCTGGTGTCAGGTTAATGTGACTGGGTGGGACACAATGCAACATGTCTGAGGCATGATGCCCCAGTGCTAGATATCACTGTAAACTGTCACACTGCAGACATCGTAGCGATATCACTGAAAAATTGTTAGAGCTGTGTTAAAAATCCAAAACACACACACACATACACACAAACACGTGCACAAGCATGCCAGATTTTAATGACATAGTGTTATGAGTCTATGCTATTAAAATAAGTAACAGAAAAGAGTGAAGACAACAAGCTTTGTAAAATTTAACAAATAATCTATTTCCCTTGAATACAAAGTGAAAAATGAGAAAAAGTGAAAAATGAGAAAAAAGAACTTACGGTTTTACAAATTAAATCCAAAAATAATCCAAGAATTAAGAATATAGAAGTCCTAGTAATAAAAAGTCCTGAATGAAACTGAGTTTGAGTTCCAATGAAATCCAAAATGGAAGGTGATGATGTCTGTTGTGGTCAGCAAAGTGCTGCTTTGTCAACAGTCCTTTGTTGAATCACAAAAAATATTATTCCAGTTTTTAATTCAGTATAACTTCCAATAAATGTCTTTATCCAAGAATTTTGTCAGAGCACTTATGTATATCCAGGGAAAAGAATCACTTGAATTCAGTAATTTAAAGAAAATAAAAATTCAACCAAAACTGGTCACGACATAATAACAACTTAACATGTCAATTGTTTGGAGCCCAACTGACAAACTTCTATAAAAAAAACAACAGTTATATGCTAATTAAGATGCAAAACAGATTCCCAGATGAGGGTAAAAAGTTCATTCTTCTGGAAAAAATAGAAGTTTGTTATCAATTGATATATGGCTACTTGTCACGTAGTCCAGATATGACCTTGACTTAACTTAATGATTCTTACTCCAAGAAAGATAAAAAAAAAATTTTAAAAAGTTGTTTACCAAAACTGTCACCAATTTCGAAACAAGACCGGGAACTAGATACAATGTTTCTATTATTAGTTGTTTATCAATGAAATAAAAAAAATAACAGGTCAAACAGAACTGAACTCAAATTCTGGACATGTCAAATCCAGTAAACAAAGTTAAATTATAATAGCATGTAATGGAATTAAAAATTTAAAACTAACAAATAAATAATTAAATTAAATATACATAACACATAGATGCACCTCAGATATCACATGTAATTCTGGTATTTTCTAACTTCAAGTTTCATACTCAGAATTAAACAAAAAATATATTGGGCGTTATCAAAATCACTTTTCAATGAAGACAAATGTATACACACATCCTAAGATAAGGAAACTCGCTGTTACTTTTTGTCTGTCTTTCTGTCAGTCTGAAAGTGCATCTGTCCTTCATTAAAATATTGAAATCTTAATTTAACATGCTTCTCAGGTAAAACTACCTGTTCCTTTTTTCATTTTATTTCAGCTACAGTTAGTTTCAGTATATTTGCTTTTTTGGTTATTTTTTATGTTTGTAATAACGACAGACTAATTCATATAAATATTCTTTACATGGTAAATTTGCATAAACATTTTGATTTACATTGAAATGTACTGTTAATATTAGTGGTAAATGCCTAAATAGATTCAGTTGTTCACCTAAATTGTTGTGAGGGAGAAAAAAAGACCATTAGTCTTAAAGTTCATGTTAGCTTCAAAATTACCATGATTTATATTTACACTTCAAACAGACACAAAGAGGAAGTGGAATCTATAGAATGGGATAAGGCTGTGTTGGAAGAAAAGGTGGATAACTCTAGTAGTCTGTTGGAGAAGAAGACCAAGGAATTGGACTTGCTGCAGTCACAGGTATCTTTGAAAGGAAATCAGATACCTTTGCCTTACAATCCTTGATGACATCATTATTAATGTCGTTATGTATTTATCAAAGAATCTTACATGTGCTGTTTTTTTTAATCTAAGTATCACAGTAGTCGTATGATAAACAAAAGCATATGGTTTACTGATAGATATCATTTGCACTGGAAAAAAATGTACAGGAAAACCCCAAACAAGGGCACAGCTGAATGCTGTACTGTCTGTAGGCAGATTGTGACCATTGATGATTTTGGGCAAGCTTATTCAGATGATATTTCAAGTTCAGCAGTTTAAAATATAGTATTTCTCATTATATCCCAGGTACATTGAGCAGTTCAGACTTTTTCATGAGATAATGACATAGTTCAGTTTACAAATCAAATGAAATAATTTATAACTGCTTGTCATGTATTGCCAGTTTAATAGTGAAATATTTTCAAAGCAGGTCATTCACCTTTTTGCAAAATTCAAATAGTTTAGTTTATTGAGAAATAATACAGTTACTGACACTGAAAAAATTCACAGAAACCTCTCATCTCAGTACTTCATTACAGTCCGTAGCCATTTGAGTATCTATACACAAAATTGTTACACTTTGCTAAATATGTCTTCCTGCAAGTGTTCCAATTAGTGAATCCGATCTTGACCATATTATTGTAGTTACCAGCACCTTTTGTTTTAATTAGTTACTATAACTTCCACCATATTCTTTGGATCTGCAATGGAATCGGCAAGAGAAGAATGAAAATACACGACTATTGCAGAACAAAATCTTCACATTTTAATTTGTTAAGTTATACCCCTGCCAGTATTCTGTAACTGGATTCTGTTATTTCTTAGATCCAGCCACTTGCAGTCCATCTCTTTTGCTTGTCTTGAAAAGTTGGTCATCACCTCTGTGGTGGTAACCAATTAAGAGCATGCTGAAGTATTACTAACAAACCTCAAAGACTAGGTTAGAGATGGAAATTTAAAAAGGCAGAATGATCAGTGTTTAAGCCCCCCATCCCCCTTAATAAAATATAACAACTGATCATTTTAAACACAAAGCAGATTCACTTCTCTTATTCTCTAAGACATTGGTTCTCCAACTTTTTGGGATCACTTGAATATTACTGAGGGTCTCATCGAACCACTTAATAATTTTGAGTGTACCATTTCTTAATTGCTCTACAACTTTTCCATTGACCACCTGAATGGAGTTCACAGACCACCAGTGGTCCATGTACCACAGTTTGAGAACCTCTGCTCTAACATATTCAAGAATGTTTCTGGGAATACAGTACAAACAGCTGTAATGATTGCTAAAAGTGTCATCAGACCATAGTTTGATGATACTTGCAAAGACACCATTAGGGAACAGAAAAACGTCTCAAAAATTTTAATTCCGATCCAACAGCTGAAATTGGAATAAATATGGTATATACCTGACAAAGTTTGTCATACCATTAGAGGGAGTAAGAAGATAATGAGAAGATCCAAACTATAACTCTATTCAATCAGTACAAAAGATGGAATGGAGAATTATTGGCAAAAATAAAAGCAGCTGTAAAAGCATTCAAAGAAATCTGATGAAATGATCATGACCCTGCTAGAAATTACAGATACATTGGCTGAAATATTTTCCAAATATTCCTGATAAGAAACCTATTCTCAATACTTGCACCACATTGAAAGCCAGAAAAAAGAGGTTTCTTAGAATTTAAAATGCAATAAACCTTGCCCTCTCCATGATCTACAAGACTCTCTTTGTCAAACCTGTACAACCTCATCAGGACGAAATGATATCTACTATCAATTTATTAAATGCCCACCTGATACAGCTCTCATCACACTGCTAAACATTTTCAAAAAAATTTGGTACTGTTCTGTAATCACGGTGAGAAGCAGCAATAATATCAATACCTGAACCTGAAAACAACTATACTGACCTTTCCAAATATTTTCTCAATCACAGACAAGCTGTTTTTGCAAAACATGGAATGAACCATAAATGGCTGACTATCTGGTATCTCGTATCCAACAAAACTGGTATTAGACTTTTCATTGTGAATTCAAATCCATGGAAGCACATTTGACCATCCAGTCAGAACTGATACATCTATTAGAGAGGCTTTCATAAAAAGAGAAGATAATAGTTGGCGCATTTTGATTTGGAGAAGGATTAGGTCACCACAAGGAAATACAGCATAATGAATTATCAGTTCAGCATAGGTTTAAGAGACAAGCCAGTTATCTTGCTTTATATCCAGTGTATTTTTAAAGATAAAATTAGATACCACCTTTTTGGAAAGATATCCGCAGGATATGGGTGTACCTCAGAGTAGCACATTTCGAGTCTCCCTTTACAACATCAAAATTAACAACATGATGAAATGCCTTAATCAAAGAACTGATAGCTCATTATATGTCAGTGATTTTTTTTATCTGCTTTGATTTAAAAGTGCACATAGTATTGAATATCGGATGTGCTTAAATTCACTCCAGAAATGGTCAGAAATAAATAGGTGGAAGATGTCAAATGTTAAGGCTTATTTTTGACAACAAACAAACTTTCCTTCCACATATTAGATACCTCAGGGACAACTGTACAAATTCCAGGATTTAATATAAGTTGTGGCAAAGATAGATTGTGGAGCAGATCATCAGGCATGCCTCACATTTATTCAGATATTTTGATGCTTTTAGAAATCAGCTGTTAAAATACACATGTTGACCATCCGCAAAAAGTACCTAGGTCTCCCTCTTTCTCTCAGTAAAAAATCTATCTTGGAACATTCTAACAGGTGTATTGTTTAAAACTGAAATAATGTTAACTGCAAGAAATTTTTTAAATATCCTCCAGTACTGATTTACTGGCTCTGCACATTTTCTGTACTATATATATGTATGGAATACTTTTATCCTTTTACCATAGGATTTACAGCACTTTTAACTCTGTTTCAAAGTCCATAGTTTGTTTTAGTGACTTCAGACTTTAAGTTTCCAATATTCAACTTAATTTTGGTGATTACTGACTCCATATCAGACATTTCATAGGCTTGGCTTAAATGTTGTAATATACTTCTTTGCATTACTGTTGGCAGCAATTTTTTATTTCTAATCACACAAATTCTCAGAAAGATCAAAAGCAATAACTTAGCTGATAATTGAACAATATTTGTTTGACATTCAGAAACTGTTTTGCTGTATGTGACATATGGACCAGAAGAACACACCAAATGATGTCATGACTGAATTGGGTTAAAGTGAACTCTTAATCACAGATTCATTCGTCAGCTAAGTGATATTAAACTTGTTATATACTTAAAACCTGTGGTTGTAAGTATATTTTCTGAACTGTTAACTATGTCTGCTGCAGCATGTACTTAGCATGGTCTTAAAGTATGTCTGCAGCAAGTCTGAACATGGTTCTGATACTCAGGCTTCTCATTTCTTAGGAAAATTTATTACACACGTACAATTTGGTGCAGAGGTGCTACATAAAGGCTGGAGTATAGAACATATCTTGGATATCATGGACTTATACAAGATATCTTGGATGTCAGTATGGGTTATTTTATTATGTGGTAACGTAAGCAAAAGATTTTCAAGTGGCTGAACAAAGCAAAGTGAATGATGGTGTTTCACATATTCTTTATCACATTTATTGACTAGTCCATGCAGTCATGTTGTTTCTGACTGTTTTGGTGTCTTCTTATTGTATCAGCCAGCCCATACTTACACATATTTTTTTAAAATTTATCTTTCTCTCAATTACAAATTTCCACAAAACCATTTTAACAAATATCATTATGCCATTATAGTTTATATATTTTGGGAAGAACCTAAATATTTTCAAAAAATCATTTTTTTAAAAAATATGTAATATTAAGAAGCCTAGCATACAGCTTACAAAGAGCATTTCATGTCATCTTAAGTAGCAGTATGGTAGACAACCACATTATATTGCCACAACTTTCCAGGGAAGGCAGTAATTCGTCCACTACAAGCACAATGTGAACAACTACAATGACTACTATGCAAGGTCTTGATGAACAGTGTGGACAGATTAAATGTCTGCCATTCCGGAACATTTTGATTTTAAAAGATGTCATATGTTTATTTTCAGTTATCAGTAGCATATTATATTTAGATGACTATGGTTCTATATAAGCTCATAAATGAATAATTTTCTTTTATTGTGTCCCCCATTTAATCGTATATCATTGATCTTGTGTTCAATTGAGTTGCTTATTGTAATTCCATAATGCATTTGCTGTGTTAAGGTAATGAAAGGGAAAATGAAACAGCCAAAGATGCAGTGCAGTTGCTCATTTCTGAATGGAAGATTCCATAAAGTGACTCCAAATATTTTTAAAAATCAGCATGTTCTGTACATACTTGGTTAAATATTTGGGATGAAAATGACACATACAACATCAAACCCACATACAGAACGAATTGCAGAGATCAGTGATATTGTGCCACTCATGTAAAAAGAATATATACCTGACTCCTGCATACCTCCAAAATGATGAACCTCGGCCATGTGCAAACCATTCATGTTTACTGACAGCGGAACATATTTTTGTGGAGTGTATCAATTTACGCCCCATAAGTCATTTTTGTTTAATGTGAACTTGATTGAGAAACTTGATTATGTACCACAAAAGAAAACATTTCAGTTCAATAGAATTCAATTTGTGTAAAATAGTTTGATCTGCTTTTACGGGTTATATATTTTTTAAAATTATATTTATTTGCACCTTTTAAAGAATAATTATAACATCTTTGCCTTTTATCTTTTTAGTCAGTTTTGAAGATTTATGCAGTGTTTTATTTTTACATTTTTACAACATACTTATAAACAGCAGTATACAGTATATATTAGTCAAATAATGAAGGAAAAATTAAAAGCCTGGAAGAACGGAAGTCGTCTTCTCCATGGAACAAGGTTTAAATTTGAAAATTTCAAGTTTACCTTGTTGACTACCAGTATATATTGTTATTGTAGATTGCTGTGCAATGGAGCATGTTTATCTCTGACCATCTTTAACATTTGAATCACTTTTGTTTCATAGATTACTCAACTCCAGGTCAGGCAATAAAAAAAAATTAATGCATGTCTATTTATTAACCTTTCTGATGAACTGCACTTAAATAATTGCACTTTAAAAATATTCCTAAATAGATAACAGGTTTTCTAATTGCCATAGCAAACATAGATTGGGTTGGCTAATGTTGATTTATCATCGAGGTAATGTATAGTCTTGTGCAAAATGTAAAAGGTTGTCCACACCCAAATGCAAAAATTATTACCTGTACGACCTTGATGTGTTTTCTTAAAAATGAATTTTCAGAAATGGTACATAGAGCCCGTCCTCTGTAGCAGTTTTATGACTAAAAATGATGGTGCTTAGTTGGTAACATAGTGAGTTTGAGATTCTTTTAGCCAATTGACAGTGGTGGGGGAACATTGCATCATCCTTGCCCATCTATGCATCACACCTTAGTTAAGTTTTACTTTCAGGTTTTTTCAGAGACTACATTAAGGTATTCATGTTACTTGACGACATTTCCTGTTTACAGATGCAAGCACCAACATCAGCTGTCAAGTTTATATCTAATAAGGGAGTTATTATTTAATTTCAGGTTTCAACTTTAGAGAATGAGAAATCTGTGCTATCTGGGTACATGTCCCTCAGTAAAAAACTGGAAAAAGAAAAGGAGGAGTTGACTACACGAGTGAAAAATTTAGAACGAAAACTTGCCGAGTTTGAAACAAATGGCAACATAATCACCAATTCCACAGGTATTTACCATTCAGGGTTATTTTCTTGCCAGTTTTAGCATAGTGAAACATAGGTTTAACTGTTCTGGTGGCAGCAGTAGCAATGTCAACACTGTTAAATTACAAGTTAGATACAAAGGGTGTTAATTCAACTCAAGGATACATTTGCAAAACTTGGTTCTGTGGAACGCTTGTTATACAGTGATGCATCTAGAAGATTGTTTTTGCTAGACGTCAGTGGTTGGTTAGGGTCAAATTCAAGCAACTTTTCTCATAGTGTAAACAGATAGATCAGAAGCTATTGGTCATATTTATTTGATTAGATTCATAACTTAGAGTATTAGGGACCAACCTTTTTTACCTTTCGTTAATTTCAGTGGACATACAGTAATATGCAGAAGTAGAACCTGTTAATTGCTCATTGATACAGGAGTAAAAGTAATGCCCTCAAATCCCCCTTGTGGATTTTTGTTCTTGCAGAGTACTCACTAATGCCCCTTGTGGCTTGTCATTCTTTGTTGTGCTGATGTTTATCTCTTAAAACTCGGCTGTTAAAATTGTTCCTCATGTGTCAATCCATTTTCTGTTGTCTCTTCTGTATGTTTTGATGTGATAGTGCGAGTAACCAATATCTAGCTAAGTAATTATGAGGAACACAAATGGCTACTTTTGTTAGGCTTATGGCATAGTTACTTCAGAATAAGTCCACCAAATATATTATTTGTATTAAGTATGTTTTTATCCTTTTATCTTGAATAAGAAAGCTCTTTTATGTACTTTGATATTTATCCACAAGAAATAGATTACATACACGGTTATCCATGGTTGCTGATGTAATATTTCCATTTGTTGCTTAGTAGATGAGCTTGGCATAGTCATTAACATTTCCTTGGCTGCCTGCTTTCTTATGCCAACAACTATTGCCATGTCCCCAACTGTGTTCCCTTGTGTCAGCAGCATAGCCCCGACTGTATCCCCTTTCTTATGTCAGCAACTATTACCATGTCCCCGACTGTGTTCCCTTTTTCTGTTAGCAACTATTGCCATGTCCCCGACTGTCCTCTTTCTTACATCAGCAATTATTACCACGTGAACAACTGTGTCCCCTTTCTTATGTCAGCAACTATTACCATGTCCCCGACTGTTCCCTTTTTCTGTTAGCAACTATTGCCATGTCCCCGACTGTCCTCTTTCTTACATCAGCAACTATTACATGTCCCCAACTGTGTTTCCGTTCTTATGTCAGCAACTATTACCATGTCCCTGACTCTGTCTACTTCCTGTGTCAGCAACTTTTTTTATAATGTCCCCAAATGTGTCCACTTTCTTATGTCACCAACTATTACCATGTCCCAGACTGTGTCCCCTTTCTTATGTCAGCAACTATAAAGCACTCCATTAAATCATCAAAGAGAGACCTATATATCTGACCTGTTGACATTTGGGAAGCAGCTTTTCCATGCTTAGCAGTACTACACATAATGTAGTCTGTATTTGGTGATTTTGACACAGTTCTGAAAATACAAATAAATTTTAAAGAATGTTATTAAATAAATAGATAAGTGATTCAGTAAATATATATACAAGGCAAAATTGACAGCTTCATGGTCTTAGTTCTTACAGCAAGTATAGATTACTGATGGTACGGCTCTCCAAATCTCTCACTGTCTCGCTTACTCTTGTATTTACAATCAAAATACAGTAACTGCTGTAGATTCATTCAGATTTTAATAAAATTGAAGTTACCTTTTTCATAAAAGTACAGTTTAGATATATTCTAGTCTTTTAAGTTGAGAGTACCCAATTGATTGGTAGGTGAAACCTGAGTTTGCAGTGATGGATAGCTGGAGACAACTTGTGTGGAAAACATGCAAGCTGACCATTAACATTGTCCATTTCAGTGGTGACTGTCTGTTGAAGTGAGTGTATAGTCCATTTGTTTCCTTTACGTTCCACAGCTGACTACCATATAAAAAGATCATGGTAATGTCAGATAGCAGTGTGTGATTAAGCAAAAGCAAATTTGAGGCAGCAAGAACATGCATCTTCATATTTTGTGTCTCAAAATGTGGTTTGATATTTTTACACAATATATCTTGGACATATTAGTTATAGTTAACACAAATAAAAGTGATATCATTTGTATATGCTCTTTTCTTCAAATATGTGTTTTCTTTTAAACATTTTTTCATTTAACTTGATTAAATACAAAAATGTTTAAAAGAAAACACATACTGTTTCAAATATGTGTTTTCTTTTAAACAATTTTTCATTTAATCAAGTTTTATATGGTATCATTTTAAAAGGAAAATAAATTTTCAGTAAACTGCACAAGCTTTTACAAAGCCAATTTAATTTTTAAGGCCATATTTAGGGTCAAAACGAGAACATAAAATTTCTACTTGAAATATCTTAAACCACTTTTCTGTTGCAACTGTCAAATGCGTACTGATTGTTCTACTGTATGCATTTACTAATCTTCCTTTACATGAACTCATATTTGGTATTATTTAGAAGCTAAATAAATTTTCTTCAAAGTGCTGAAGCTTTTATAAACCTAATTATAACTTTAACGGCCATATCATTGTGTAAAATTCAGTCTTTGAAATAATTTGAACCATTTTTCAGTCTCAACTCGTATGCATTTCTTCATCTTCAAAAAAATAAGTCATATTTGTTATCATTTAAAAGCTATAATACATTTTCTGTAAACTGCTTAATTTTAGAATTTTATTATTTATTCTGAAACATTTTTAGATAGTAAAACCATGCATACAATTGTACAGTCACGATAGAAAAAGACTTAGTTTATCCCCGTTTTATTGCATTTTCATGTCCTGGATGCATCTTGATTTTTTTCAATAACAGGTTTCATTAGATTAAGCATATTCTGCTGTCATCTTTTCTTAGTAAACTAGCATTAAAAAAATCCCACAAAAACCTTGAGTAGAGCAGCACTTTATTATAATGCCACCTCTCTCCCTAAATTTGTCAGGTATATGGTTTAATTAAATTGGGCAGAAAGCATTATCCTGGCTGTATAGTGCCAAGTAGGTTGAGGCATCCCCTAAAAGGCGTTCGAACCTAAGATAAAGGCAAAAAGAATGCTAAAATCCTTATAACACTATGTGATTGTTGAAATAAACATTCCAAGTACAAAAATCATCATGGCTGGTATTCCAGGCCAGAAAGGTTGCCTCCTCTCACTACTTGTGATACACAGAAGCTCACATTGGACACGTTCTACATCCCCAGGTCCATGGGGATTTCCTAAATTTTGCCAGTTAGTTATCAAAAACAGTCTTAATTACTAAAAATATAAAAGTCTTCTGCTTCTCAAACACTGCTAAATAAAATTTGACTTGATTTTGACCAAAAGGCCTGAAAACCTTTAAAGTTTGTACAAATGAATCAGATATAACTACTGTTTCTAAAAGAAAGAAGACAAAACATTAAAATGATGATTAAACAGAATTGAAACAAAATTTTGCAGAAAGCATCTGATGATGATGATGAGAGCCTTTCAAATTTGTTAAAATATTACTGATCAAATTTCAATATGACCACTGTTTAAAAAGAAAAAATCCTTCATGCGATTTCTCCAAACTGCAAAAGTTTAGACTAAGTTTTATGGAAAGCATATTTGCAAGAAGGCTGTTCAAGTTGATTTATATCAATGAAGCAAAAAGTGCCAAAACAACTTTAAATGAAAATTTCTGTCAAAAAACCACTTAACAGAATATGACCAGACTTGGTATTAAGGTCTTTAAAATATATGCAATTTATGTTGACTCCCCATCCGAAATGGATGCCTTTGTATCATGCACCTGTTTTCTCTTGCATCCCTGACAACAATGAGAATTGTCATGTAACTCATCACATGTGATAAAAAAAAAGTCCTTTTGACTTTTCACTTCCCATCTCAGCATTATCAATACTTTGATTTTAATCTTTGTCCTTTAATATTTCAAACATACATCATCACTTTAAGAAGATTGATCGAGTCCAATTTTATTGTGTAATGCAACAGCTAGCATAATGTTAGGTACATGATTAATAATTTTACTTATTCTATTCATAGACAACTCTCTTGTTGCAAAGTTGAAGGAGGAGAATGAGACAGTTGATGAACAAGTAAGTATTGAGGCTTTGTAGGGTCTTGAATATATTCAGTGTAACCAAAGAATTTGTTGAAAATATGTTCTGGAGTTTGAATCAAGTTTCTGTGTTATTTTGTGGGGGGATGAACTATGTTAATCTATTATTAATTATGTATTCATGTCATTCATGCACAAACAAACAGCATGCTCATTTTGTTCCTCACAAGTGCTTGAAGAATGACTGATCCCCCAACAACAACAAACATAATTTAGCTAGAATTATGACTGATTAAGCTTTTGAGTTGCCTAATTTGAAACAATACTAATTGTGCTACTATTTCCATTCCTTTCAATAACAATAGAGTCTATACCCAGTCTGCTGTAAGAAAGACAACTCTGCCAAGTCTGCTGTTTTGAAGCATCATTTATGTTAGACTGGCTGGATTTCATAACCAAAATGATGGATAAGAATATGTAACCCATGAAATGAGAAATAGATGTTTCATGTAATTGTAATTATCAGCAACTAGCAATTAAATCATCAATTATTTCAATTAAATTTACATTTGTATCAGTTGTGTTAAGCAGCTTATATTATATATAATTAAATTATTTCTAGTATGTGCTCAAATGTTGTGCCCAGTGTTAGTTTATGTGATGTTGCACTTGTATTCAGAATTAATTAGCATAGACATATAGTGATGTTAGCCTTATGAAACTATATGTGATGGTAAGAAATATGACTTGTTTCTTTGTTCATTTTAATACCTGGGAGCCACAGGAACTACTTTGGTTGAGCATTGGACTTGTAATCCAAGAGTCATGGGTTCACTACCCACCCAAGTCAGCTTGAGACCAATTGCCTTGGTGTGTCCATGGGAAAAGCACTTAATTCTCCTTTCCTTGGCATAATATAGAGAATAATGTGTTAAAAAGTGCAGTTAAAACCAACAAACAAATAAATCATCTTACTATCATTGATCTTTATAGTGCGGAAAAATATATATCATCATGCATTTATGAAATATGAGGAACAATGGTTGTTGTTGTTGTTGTTGTTGTAGGGTTTAACGCCATTTTTCAGCACATGATAGGCTATAAATGGCGGCCAGTATTAATGGTGGAGGAAGAACGCGGAAAACCCCGGAAAGAACCACCGACCTATGAGAAGCTACTGGAAAGCTTTCTCACATACCCACATTGGCCAAATCCGAGACTCGAACACACGCAGACGGATAGAGCTTTAGACCATTCGGCCACTCAGGGCCCCCAAGAGGAACAATGGAGATTGATTGCAATTTTATTTGCTTGAAAACTTTCAATAATTTGCAAGCTCTGTAATGTAATGATTCTATTGCTATAGTAATAAATACAACATTACTCCAGGTTTTACATAGAAGAGCAAGTTTTGTGTCTTTCTTTACTTCCCAGGCACATATTATATTCATTTATAATTCCAATTTTTATGAATTGACTGCACTTTCTACATTTTTATTGGATGTAAACAGTCACATGATACTGATCTGGAATTTTTTACAAATCAATAAATTCTTCTGACTACTTTTGGTTCCCTGTTTCCAACTCATCTGATGTGCCGTTTTATCTATATCAATGCCTTACACCCTAATAATAACAACAAGAAGCCCCCACCCACCGACTCCTGTGATTTCCGATCAAAATTTACAAGCCACAGATTAAAATCGACCATTAGAAGTTAAAACAATGTAATTTCACAGACCTTTCTGCACTCCAACACTCAACCATTATGCCAAAGAAGGCTTATGGCAGGCTTCTAGAAGCCAGTCTTTTGAAATTATTGCATTTCACCTCAACAACATGTTACACCAGTGGTTATTAAAGGTCAGGGTCATATGTCAACCAAGGGATCTCACTAAAAATGGACACAATTTTGCTTTTGAAAGATCAAAATGCATTGAAAGTAACAACATTGCTATAACAACACGTGCCATACGCACGCGTAATTTTCGAAAAAAAGGAAATACTCCTGGTTTAACCACAACAACCATTTTTTATATATTAAAATAATGATCATAACAATACATCACTGGCATGACCCGCTATGACATTCTACCCCTTATCACTGTATAAAGGATCAACAAATCTTGGCTAGCGAAGATCGAGCTATGTATTCTATTGCAGTTAAGTGGCTAATGAAAGAAAACTTCCCTCTACATAAAAGTGAATGTTTTGTTGATTAAATCTGCTGATCTGATGTTAGAAAGGAAATAAATTGGAATTATAATAATTAAATGATCATGGATGGGTATTTATCGATGTGTAAAGTTTACCTCATCACTCACAAAGTTAATATAAAGTCCTTCGGTCTTTATTTACTTTGTAAGTGATTAGGTAAAATTAACAAATCGATAAATACCCAACCATGATCATTTAATCCTATAATGATATTTACTAAAACAATCCAGTATAATTGAGGAACATATGAGAATGGTAACAAGATTGAAGTTCAAGAAAATTAATGTTCATCACAGTTTGTGCCAATTTTAAGCACACTGAATAACATTAGTCAGCAATTAAGCCTGAAAAACTCCAACATATGAATCACCAGAGCACTGAATTATCTGTTTTTAGGCAATATTCCCAACTCATAACATATAATAACTTACGAAAACAATTACTATGCCTGATTCAGTGAATTACAAAGTTATGAAGTATAGCTGATCACAAGTACTGGGCACTATTCCATTGGGGAAATAGAATATGAGGGCACATTACCATTACTACTGATGATAGGTACTAAGCAATATTCCATTGGGGAAATGGAATATGAGAGCACATTGCCATTACTATTGATGATAGATACTGGGCAATATTCCATTGGGGAAATAGAATATGAGAGCACATTGCCAGTACTATTGATCACAGGTACTAGGCAATATTCCATTGGGGAAATGGAATATGAGAGCACATTGCCAGTACTATTGATCACAGGTACTGGGCAATATTCCATTGGGGAAATGGAATATGAGATCACATTGCCAGTACTATTGATCACAGGTACTGGGCAATATTCCATTGGGGAAATGGAATATGAGAGCACATTGCCAGTACTATTGATCACAGGTACTGGGCAATATTCCGTTGGGGAAATGGAATATGAGATCACATTGCCAGTACTATTGATCACAGGTACTGGGCAATATTCCGTTGGGGAAATGGAATATGAGAGCACATTGCCAATACTATTGATCACAGGTGCTGGGCAATATTCCATTGGGGAAATGGAATATGAGAGCACATTGCCAATACTATTGATCACAGGTGCTGGGCAATATTCCATTCGGAAATGGAATATGAGAGCACATTGCCAGTACTATTGATCACAGGTACTGGGCAATATTCCATTGGGGAAATGGAATATGAAAACATATTGATATTACTAAATACATTTCTAATATCATGAAATAAGATTCTTATACCATGATATGAGCTGATTTATGATTACATGTACTTGAAAATGATTTCCTAATTTTATAATCTATATAATATAATAAATTAGTGTAGCCATGTCACCATCTGTAAGAAAGGGTAATTTTATGCTTTTACTCTTGTCTGCAATGTTTGAGCACCAGACCTGCATTTCTTTTAGAATTCACATGCAGTTTCTATAAATTTCTCCATGATAAGGAATCCATTGATAATTATGATTTTTGGACATTTTTTTCCTTCCTAGAAATTCTTAATTTCATGTAGATTTTAATTTAGCCACCTATTTCACACATTTTCCAGTCAAAAAAAAACTTTGCAAAAAAGCACTGCCACAGCTAAGTAGCATAATTAAATGGACAAGAAGAAAAATAAACAGAAGAAGGTAAATATATGGATAGATAGGTATGTTTTCTTGTTTTGTGTTTTATGGCATATCAGCACATGAATGTTATAATCATATCAAGGCAGGTAAAGTTCCTTGCCCAGTGACACCACCAAAGTCAACCCGGGCTAATCCAGTGGTATGTTTAAATTGATCACCTATCTGGTCACATTTCTGGAATGCTGACAACTGCCACTGATGCTATAGATAGATATGTTGAAAATGGAAATGATTTATGTATCTATATATATATATATATATATATATATATATATATATATATATATATATATAAAGTTGGAATGTTTTAGTAAGTAATTTGATTATCTTTGATGCGACAGTATGATATTGTCATCAAAAGAGATTGCTGTCTTAGCTAGATATGTAATGCATGAATATTAGAAGATAAACAGAACAAGTCATGAAGACATGGGTAATAACACTGATAGACAAATACTTGCCAAACCCACCTGTGGACTTGTCTTGCTATACAGTTGTTGCAAGAAGACTAGCATGATGCATGTGGCATTGAACACAATTACAAATTATCTCGATGACTGAAAAATGAAGATTGTACCACCGAACTTTCCAGGGAGGTGATGATTAAATTCCTAGAATGTTAATGTAATATGAAAAAATTATTTCAGTGGTTAAACTAAATATGCAAGGAAGTGGGATTAGTATTTGTGAAAAGCACAGATACGATGGAATCTTGTTGCAGATTTCTGGTGAAGTTAGTGCTTAACATGCATGCTTTTTATTACTTCTGCCATATATAGACTGTCATGAAAGGCTAGCATTGGTAGATTTTCTGTTTTGTCATATCTGTGATTTAAAATATTTTTGACACTTCACCAGATCAAATAATTCTATTTTATGGAAATTAGTGCTTAAAATTTTTTATTTTTTAAGGAAAAGATTATTCATAACATTATCTTTTTCTGCTGTCGCAAAATTCAGTATCAGATCATAAAATATAAAGTACTCTGTCATTAAAATGAACTTCAGTCACACCCGTATAATTCATGAACCCCCTTATGATGCCCAGTTGGTCCCTAATTAAAAATATTGCAAATCTGATCTCCAATTTTGCCACCAGAGCAGCCATTTTAAAATATGTCAGTTGGTCCTAAATGAAAATGGTGCCACATAGATGTCCAATATGGCCACCATATTGATCATCTTAAAAATCTTTTAATTGCTACTCCTCCTGAACAAATAATCATACCAGCATCACCTGATATATTGCATAATTTCAGGTCTCTTTCCTGAATGCTGTGATTGTGGACCTTCAGAAGAAGAATGAGGAATTGAAGATCCGTTTGGAGGCCATGGAGTCAGGTGTTGTTAATGGTGCACACGGTGACTCCATGGAGATAGATTTTAAGTAAGTCTTTTCACTTGGAAAAGTTTATCCAGTTGTGTGTAGAACACAACTGTGAATGAAGTGCTGTTCAAGTATGGACTGGGTTAGACTTCTCTCTATATTTAACACTCTGATATGCATGGGCATAACAAAAAATATTCCCTGAAATGGGTTGTTTGCTGCCGAATTTCACAGTGATCTTGGTTTTGGAAAGGCAGTAATTTTACTGATATTAACAACAGTAGAACATTGCATCTATCATTACTATTATAATATTTCCAGGGCTGGAGGAAAAATTGACTTGGTGGTGAGGTAATGATCACCATCTCAGATTTCAAACACCTAAATTGAATGATAACTTTAACAATCCCTCTTCAGACTTTGCCAGAAAATGTTTTTGCATTGGGTACTGCATAAAGATTTTTATATTTTATGATCTTAATAGCTTTTCATGAGACAATCACAGATGTTTATTGCATTTAGTTGTTGATTAGGCTGACTGGAAAATTCAACTGTCTCTTGTAATTAATTAGGTTTTAGCGATGCATGATTAAAATCTCTCTCTGTTTATAATAATTTATTATATAAATATGCGTAGGTTTTATTTTTTTAAAAAGTTATTTTTCTCAGCGAGCTAGCCACTGGAAAGCAACCGTCATTCATCTTATAGACTGGAAATTACAATATTAGCATCTGAGTGATGTCACAGCTGCTGTAAGTTTAAGACACTAAAACCAAAAGCTGATGGATTGAAACCAGGTTTTTACCTAAATTATTTTGCTTATATAATTGAGCACCACCTTAGTGCCTAAAGCTAGATATATCCAAAGCATCTAAGCACTATATGATACATTTAAAATAAATAAAATTATAATATAAACTGCTATGTAAATGCTAAATGAAGCAGCTCAGGTAAATTAGAAAGGTGTGGGGAAGGTGCTGATCATGTGCAGTGTTCATTAAATGGAAACCTTATAAGACAAATAGATTTATAAAGGTCAAATGAGCCAATGTATGTACAAATGAAGCAGCCCAGGTTGGCCAAAAAGAAGCTGGGAAGGTGCTTGTCCCATATATGACTCGCATAATGATCTGTGGGAAACTAATAACAAAAAATTCCAAATTGAGGATTAATTACCATTGTTTTGTGAAAAGATCTTTAAGAGAGAAGTGGCCTCTCTCGGGAGCTGGTAAGTGATTTATCTCTGACATATTATTAAGAAGGAGATGCATTAGTCACTGAGGTGGGCTTATTGCAAATTCATTTTGTAAAACACATCTATCATCATTTTTGGAGTGAATAGAATATTGATAAGGTCCAAAAATTGTATAATTATTAATAATGAAATGACATATTAACCAAGAACAGTATTTAATGGATATATGTAATGATCCTAAAAATTCCAGTTGCCTTCACAACTATTAATCAGTTATGGAGGCGAATTAAATGATAGGAAGATAATAGTGAAGTAAAGGCAAAGACCAATAAAATATTCCGAACTTGTAGATTGGTGAATAAAACAGTCTACTTACACAGTGCACAAGCAATGCAAGAAAGGATTCAAATATAGAAGAGTTTATGTTCATCATGCAGATAACCAGTTATAGGCAGACCTAATTGAAAGCATATCAAAAGTTAAATAATAATAATAATAATAATAATAAAAACTTTATTTAACGAGGATAATACATTTGGTCATAACTGATCTATCTGCCATGTGGTCCTCAAAATAATTGTTATATTTTAATAGAGATATGTCCTCAGAATGCTAGAACATGGAAACGTTTTATTGAAAATGAAACGTGAAAATCGGGTAGATACATTGCAAAAACTTTATGATGGATACAATATTTCACATCGCAGATATATAGACACGTCTCCATTTGAAGCCAGTAATCGTAGCAACAGGTCAAAAATATAAATTAATTTATTTTGGCTATCTTACAACAGTTGCCTATGGAACACCCAAATATAAAATAGGTGAGAAAATCAGGATATTAAAATAAAGGTCAGTTTCTGCTAAGGGTGATTTTACTATCTTCACAAAAGATGGGGGTTTTTTTTAAATCAGAGAAGCCATTTTTGGGGACCTTGTAGTACATAAATTAGAAGACTTGAGTGCATATTGAGGGAATAAGCTATGAAGAGTTATCTCTACACAACACATAATATAACATCTTGAAGATAGTGAAAATATTAATTTTACAAAATGAATGGCAAAAAGTATGTGCTGGTGAAACGGAAAGGATATGATGAAAATCTATTAATATTTGGGAGACAGAAGAAAATGTTGTGTAATGGATATCCTGCCATTACATCCTGAAGTTAGCCCAAATTAATAGTCTTAATTTCATTTACAGTATCAAGCTGCAAACAAGAATGATCCTAATCTGCTGTCTAATAATGCACCTGCAGATCAGGGTCTATGTTGTTTGTTCTACTGATTACTCCTAACAAACTGCACGGACCCAGATCTGATGGTGCATTATGTGACAGCAGATCTTGGTCTGTGCAGTTTGCAGGTGGACTTGTCTCATAAGCAAGTATATATGGTACATAATTACTGTTTCTTTAAGGTAACATAGAGAATGATACTCCCACTGAGTAAATGTAGTTTGTAAGAATGGAAAAATGGAAACAGGTAAAAGATTTTACAGCATTATTTTGAAATAATTCTCTTAAAATGTTGGAAATGTACACCTTTGAATTCATATCAACATTTTAAATAACCTCTGTTATCTTGGACGGTTGAAAGAATAGAAGTTAACATCCCATGTCACATTGGTTTTCTTCAGTTTTGTTTTTGATTTAACTCCCTTGAATAACATTGGTAGTGAAATTGACCCAATTTTTTTTCCATTATGAACAGATAGCATTTGAAAAATATTTTCTTTCTATAGTCATTGTTGTACAAATATGGTGGCCATCTTGAAAATCTTGTTATAGCTACTGCCTGAATGCATGATGATATGAACATGAAGTTTTCAGCACTCAGTAGTTAAAAAGAAGAAACAGTCTTTTCTTGGATTTGTGGGCATTCTTTTTGGATATTGGAGTGTCAGCCCCTTTGAGAGACTCTTGTCTTGTTTTAGAGTACACTCATTAATGTATATTGTAGGAACATTTTATCGATGTTCAGTTAGAACTATGGAGAGAAAGAAGAAAGAAGAAAAATGAATTCAGTATAAAGATAGATTTCCTAAATGGAGAAAGAAAGTAGTTGCAGCAGTGATATTACCACAGTTGCAATACCAGATTTATTGCCCCAGTGACAATATAATTTGCTCACGCTGAGAAGTAGAAGTACATGTTTGATGGTACAAGCTAATTTAAGTCTTCTCCCCAAATTCACTTATAAGCAGGTTTTCCATGGATTTGGTTTATGTCATGTTTATCATTTTTTTAAAGCCTGCCTTGGTGGAAGCTTGACACAGCAGTCATTATGTCCTCCATGTGCATGTCCATCTGTCCATGTGCATGTCCATCTGTCCATCCACAACCTAGACTAAGCTCAGTATTATGTTTGATTTTTTTACTTTCTAGCTTTTGAGGCTGGCTCAGCATAAAAGAGGAGTCTCTGTTTGTGTCAATAAACTGCCAAAACACAGAACTACATGAAAGAATCTTGTTTCTAGAAACAGTATCTCAGGAAAACAAAGAATCTTCTCCTTTTTTTGTCCAGAATTATATTCTTTTTAAACTTTTGCCTTTAGATCTCCAAGCAATCGTGCTCCTCCTCGTATATTTTGTGATATCTGTGATGTGTTTGACCAACATGAGACAGAGGATTGCCCACTCCAGGAAATGTCAGACAGTCCCCCTCCAACCAAATACCATGGCAGCCGCCATCAGGTCCGACCGTACTGTGATATTTGTGAAGGTAGGTTTTGATTTTTCCTCAGTCATCTCTTTATGATCATTTAGTATCAGTTGATGACTCGTTACCATCCATTTTACAAAACATATTTCCTGTGGGGATAGTTTTGGTCTAGGTACTGTGTAATGTTTAAGAAAATTTTAGAATATCCATTTTCTTTTCTTTTCTTTTTTTATTCATTTTATAATCAGTAACAACTCATACATTTTAGTATGAGTGCATCAGTTCAGAACTCTGTCTTGGTGAATGATGCATGTACTGTATATACTTCTTTATAAGTTGGACCCCACTGCAAACTTTATAGCCCCAGATCTCCCGTTGCATTATGCCCTGGCAGATCTGGTTCTGTGCAGTTTGTTTTAGAGTAATCAGTAGAACAAACAAATAGACCCTGATCTGCTGGCACATAATGCCACAGCATTTTAGGGTCTGTGTTGTTTGTAGTTGGACTTGACTTACATATAAGTATATATATTTTTGGCAGTCTTTGGAACTGAACTGTTGTCCTTGCTTTCACTCCACCAACTCACCCTTCTTCATATATTAAGGGGCCCTTGTCCTTAATAAAAGTTTATATATGAAGTCCATTATTAGATGTTGAGACAGAGGCTAAGGATTCACTGGGATGAAATATTGACATGGCTGGATAGGAACCTTTGCATTAAGGGTATAAGTTCATTAAGTAAAAAGGTACTGTAACCAGTTTTCTGAACTGAAAGTGGCAGGGCAGATGAGATTTATTATTTGGGATACATGCATTTACTGGCAAGCTCTCATCAGCACAATATTTTAATATTGTCCCCTCTTGATCAGCTTGAGATATGTAGCTAAAATATTTTTATTTAATTTGATTTACTCAGTTTGACATAATATTAGTTAATGTAATGAATTCTGCAAAATTGGTCAGTAATTGAAAATTGCAGAAATTCTATATGTGGATTTTTCTTCAGTTTAATTTAGAATTTTATTCCCAGAAGCTGTGCATATTGATCACTTTGTTATCGGTATTGATGTCTGTAATGTCCATCATACCCAAGATCAAGATTAGTGTTAATTTTAAGCTCTGGGTTTGAGTATTTTGTTTTCAAGATAAATAAAAGGAATGCTTGATAAAAAGCAGATCTCTTATTTATTATTTATGGTAAACTTTAATTACTTGCTTATAAGCCTAGTCCAACTGCAAACAGCAGAGATCGTAATCTGCTGGTACATAATGTGCCAGCAGCTTCAGATCTACGTTAACCTTGATCTACCAGCGCAAAATGTGATTGCATATCTAGGTCTGTTCAGTTCTCAGTTGGATTCAACTTTGAAGCAAGTATAGACAGTAAGATTCTCATTGGAATAAAGATGTTAAGAAGACTTAAAGAATTTCATGTGTGATTTAGATTTTTAGTCATATCGCTATGATGTCTGCAGTATGGCAATTTATAGTGATGTCTAACACTGGGGCATCATGCTGCAGACATGTGGAGTCATATCCCATCCACTCACATTATCCTTGCACCAGACTGATCAGTCCTAACACTAACCTCTTAATGCTGAGCACCAATTGAGGCAGCTACTAGTGTCCTTTTTATGAGTCTTTGGTATGACTCAGCTGGGGTTCAATATTGCAGTGCATTTGGCCAGGATTATAAAGTCCATAACAAATTTCATATTGTAATTTTTACATAACAAATTTCATATTTCAGTGCATTTGGCCAGAATCATAGAGTTCATAACAGATTTCATATTGCAATGCATTTGGCCACGATTATGAAGTCCATGACAGATTTCATATTGCAATGCATTTGGCCAGGATTATAGAGTCCAGAACAAATATATTCCCTCAACATATGTCATGCTTCACAAATTGTAATAGCCATATAAAATCTGTAAGATTGTATAGGTGACTCCTTTTGCAATTAAACCAATAAGAATGCAAGAGGCAGAGAACAAATACCATTTATAAATCTGATCCAACTTCATATTGCACAGACCCTGATCTGCCATCACAAATATCTTGGTCTTTGCAGTTTGTTAGGATTAATCAGTAGAACAACAACATAGACACCATTCTGCCAGTGCATTATGGAACAGCAGATCAGGGTCTGTGTTGTTAGCATGTGGACTTTACTCATAAGCAAGTATATATGATAGTAAGCATTTTTGACAAATCAAAAATTTGTCTTTTCAGGAAAAAAGAATAAGAATTACAGAATAATTTTAACCAGATGTGTATTTTGGAATATGTTCACAGTGAAAACTTATCCTCTTATTACCATCTCATCCTCATTGGACAACTGCTTGTTCACAACTATGCATGACTAATTTTTCCAACTCGGCATTGTGCACATGACTGTGTACATGTACCTTGTAATGCCTTTGAGTACATGTATACATATCCTGGATGTTAGCATTAGTGTAACGTATTTTGAAGCATGTGTTGTACAATTTTGTTGTATGATTTGAATTTATTTATGTAGAAAATTTTGCGAAAAGTTAGTAAAATGTATTAATGGTAGATGTTTGAATTTGATTTTGTCAATGATATCGATGGATGGATTCTGTTTTGCAGGTATTGCATGTGTACTAACTCTGATGTGAATGTGTAATTGTCTTCCTTGCCTTGCAGTGTTTGGACATTCCACAGAAGAGTGCGATGATGAGCAGACATTCTAGACTGGTTTAGGATCCTCCTCTTGTTATAATGCATGCTGCCAAAATAGGTGGATGATTGAATAGAGTCCCTCAGCTACAGCATTCCACACTTGATACTCAGACAGGTAGCCCGTACACAAAAATGCTTGGGGTACAGTCTACTCTGGCTTGATCTTGCTTCACTCTGGAAGAAAAAGGGTCACAGTTGGAAGATTTGAGGTCTTGATTCAGATACCTTCTCCACAGCTTTTTTTTTCACCTTGTTTATGATGGTCTGAAGAGTAGCAGTATGAATAATCTTTGAACAGTATTTCTAGGTCTTGATAAATTAGCAAACAAAAGGATTGCTGTCAACATCATTTAAGAGAAATGGTTCTTTTGTCTAGATGACTTGTTCCATACACAAAGATTACCATATCCATGTATGAAAAGTGTGCCTAAGTCCGAAAACAGCATAGAACCTGCTCAGCTTAAAATGCAGGCTGATCAGGCTATGCTGTCAATCTGAATAACGGAGTTTGGTTTGTTTTGTTTTTAAAGTCTTTACACAACTGTTTACAGATTGGGTTATTTTGGCTGGTTTTAACAGCACTTGTAGTACATTAATGGCTTTATCATGCCGAGGAAATGGGAGCTAAGTTCCTTTCCCTGGGCAGGTGTCAAACCCTTGGCTCCTTGGAGACTGACACAGGCCTCCTTAATTTACAGATTGTACCTTTTAAGGTTGCAGTGTGTAAAAATGTTCTTGTCAACTTTACAGTAATATTTCAAGAAGTTCTAACAACTGAAACTATGTGGTTTCAGCAACTCAGTCTTGGTGCAGTTTGCTCTGTGACCAGGAGGAGACAAGAAAACCAGAAGAAATCATTGACCTTGAATGGGCAGCAACATTTTGTCAGAAGTGGGGATTGAATCGGGACAATAAATGAAAGGACAATTACATTACTGCTGAACTTTCCTGACCCCACCCGCCTAGGGTTTTAGATTGCATACAGTATTTATCTGTACATAAAGTGCAACAACTGTGGGCAGTATAGACCCAGAGCTTATTTTATATAATGTGCCGGAAGATCACTATCAGGGCTGTTCACTTAAAATCCAGGGTACAACAAAACAGTGCACACTCTGATCTAATAGTACATTATGCAGTTCAGATTTTGGGCCAAGTTGCACACAGTTTAGCCCCTTTTAAATACCAGTTTGTTTTAAACACCTGCCCAAATTTAAAGACCAGCAACAGGTTTGGCTGTATATTATATAGGTTTGGCCTCTTCCATGTCCTTCAGATTTTAACTGAGCATCTCATGTTACAGATTTGCATGATTGAAATTTTTGTTATGTTAAATTTATTGTGTGCTTGTCCATGATCTCAGACCTTTTTTACACAGATGCTTATGCACAATCATACTTTCTCATATAATGTTCAAGGCAATTGGAATCAGAAAAAAGTTAAATGATAGTTTAATTGGTTAAACATAACTGCAACTCTGTTATTGATTAGTTATCCTGTAATAACTACCATTGTTTGTCAGTTGACATTTACATACGCATGATCCTGTTGCACTGTTTTGATAGCTGTGTGCACTGTTTCTTGTGGTCATCACGTTTTGGATAATGACATATGGCTAGGGTCCACAGTGGACTAAAATCTTCAGCAGATTGACTTTTCTTTTCTGCCAAACTAGGGTGAAGTGATGGGAATACAGGAAACAGTGAGTATAATGTGATCAAATTCAGATTATTTGTAACAGTCACTGGACACAGTCATTTAACTAAATTGTTGAGTCATATAACATAACAGAAGAGTTACAGATTAAACTTTATGCAAATATTATAAGTTTTCTTTCTCTGATGTTGCATAATTGTTTTATGACTTTGTTTTATGTTATGTGACTTTTTCAATAACAAAGTCATACAATAATTAATTACAGAATTACGTACAGTGTAAATAATAATTCAGTTTATGCAAAGTTGATCAAAAGTACAAATACAACATTAAAACTGTTTTATGCTCCTCATTGAACAGAAAAAAAAGACTAGAGACAATATTGTACTCAAAATTTGGAAGATTATGGCATGAAAAGGGAGTGGGGTGAGGTAAAGACCTTAACTCAAGAAAAGGCCAAATCAGCTTAACTTTCTTTGCAAATTTGGGCATCATTGAGTTGACAATTTCACCTGAATAAACCACTGGTGTGGATTCTGTGCATCTCTAATGTATATGTTATGTCTGACTTCTCATTCATTATGTGTTTCAAGGGAATTCTCAAGTTACGTTTTGATCTCCAATTACACCATTCCCTCAATAACTCGCACCCTGATAACTCGCGAACCTGCTTATAACGTGGGGTCAGGCGTGGATCCCATTTTTTTTGACCAGAAAATACCCCCCAAAAATTGATCCCTATTTAAAGAACTTGAAGAAAATCACTATCGAAAAAAAATTGCTAACTGAAATGTTGATATATCACTCGTTTTATGGTTGAAAACGGTAGAGAGGACCTGGAAATTTTAATAAACATTTTGAAATTATCAGCTTTTCATAAGAAGTCATATAATTGGTTACATTTTCTTTCCAAACGACATTCTTAGTACATTGTAATTAAAGATATTGAAGAAAATTTCAATCAATGAAAATGTCACTTATGCCTGGTATAGGCAGTACATAAATAACTAAACATTAAATTAAAAAATTTTTATTCAGTGCAAGTTGTTTTAATTCTGTCTTTTACTTCCTCTTAAGTGTAATCATCATAAATGCAATGTGTATTTAAATGTAAAATGTGTTGGTTATGTCTGCAGGCATTTCTCTGAGAACTCAATTAAATCCTGACTATATTTCGATAACTGACTTGCGGAAGTATTGGTTGTATTGTTGCACTGAATTAAAAGCCGGCCTCCTTTGTATTATCACGTCAGTTATGTCTTTTGAATCAAATAAAGGAGGTTGAATAATAGAAAAGTAAAAGGCACGCAAATCCATCCTACTTAAAATCTAGTGGCCCTGGTTGTATGTCGGGTGAACTCACTTCATTTGATCAATCAAACACTGTTATAAATGTTATTGTGTATGTAACATAAACTACCTTAATTTAACCAACTCATTCATAATTGTGATCAAAGATATCAAGGCAACTAAACGAAACGAATACTTCACAAAATAAAGAGCTTGGTTTCACAGATACGGACTATTGTGGGTAAGTGAGTTTCAGAGAATTCCTGAACTGGCACTTAGAGCTATCATCAAGGATGATAAGAAGTTTCACTATCACTTCCAAAGAAATCACAACATCAATATTGTACTAACTGAAAAATACAAAATTTGAGTTTCGAGGTAGACAATTGTCTCGTGAAATAAATTCTCGTTAGTTTTTGAAAAAAAAGACATCTTGTTTGGTGGTGTATCAACAGTTAGTCTAGTTCCCTGCTACACCGACTCCTGACTTGGTAGTATACTATTCCATACCACTCCAGGAACCAGACTAATCAACAAAACAAAAAGCAGTGACATAATACACAGATGTTTTTGCATACGTGTGATGATTGTTGAAACCAGTTGGAACGATCTTTCACATCTTGGACATTTTAAAAATAGAAGCTATTTATACAGAATAACGAACAACTTCATTAGAAAAAGCACGTTATTAACAATTATTATCAACATGATTGTAAAACGAGGATCCAGTCATTAAACAGCCCAGTACCCTAACTCCCCTCCCAAGCGGTTTTCTCGAAGTATAGCCTAAGCAATGTTTTCAATTTTTGGAGGTCCCTCGGTAACTCGCACCCTCGCTTATAGTGCAGTCAATGTTTGTGGACACTGTTGTGCGCAAGTTATTGAGGAAGAGGTGTATTGGGATTCTAAAACTGTATTGAAGAATTTCCAATTTTGCAGCCCATTTGGTTTTTTTTGAGAAAGTATTCAGCCGAACATCAATTTAATTAATGATAATTTACCAGGCCTGGAAATCATAAAAATCTGTACTCGAGGTTTCAGTTTCAACTGATCAGATGTGCCTAGCTTTCAAAATATCAAGTCATCTTTGATTGGTGGACACAAAATTAAAAGCTTCATGGTTTAATTATTTTTTAGGCCAGGATTTATTGCATCTATGTTGTATGTCACTTGAGTAGACAACATTCCAGCCTGTATCTATTGATAATACTGTGGTCACAGTTTTTACATATGCTTGTAAAGGACATAATACTGTATGTACATCCATGAGAATCCTTTTGTAATGTGGTTCATAATAACACAAATTCAGATATAACAGGGTTGCATCTTAATTTTCCCAGTTACCTGTCTGAGATGTCCCATGTTTACTGACAAACTGACAAAACTGAAAAAAATAATTCAAGTTCCAGAAATCTGCAGCTTATAAATCATAATATTTTTCCACATCAATGATTAAATTTCATTAAGCATGGTGATTGCTAATAATAGGTAGTAAAATTATTACTATACAATTGACCGGTGCTTGTTTATTTCCACACACATTCTTACATGTATTCATGATAATTCTCACAATACTATGGTCTGGTCCCAAATGAGGTTGGCTGTTATGAACCTCATCTGCCATGTTATAGCTGGGTTCTCCTGTATGTAAGTATACATACATGTGATAATTCCAGCTTTACTGAGAAGTTCCCAGGTTTGAATCATGACCCTAGACTTTATGAGTTCTAAAAAAAAAAAAATTCATATCTTTTTTAGTCTCAAACAATGTTTATTTTACAAAAAATTGTTTTAGTCATCAGTGTTTGTAGAAAGTATGTTGTCAAATTATTGAGCATGTTTCGAAAGCCGATCAATGTCAACCACTTGCTGGCTATTTCATTTGATTATCCATACATAATCTTACTATGAGAAGGGGCTTCTCCATTATAATGCTGACTTGAATTACAAAACTGCTTCGCACAAGAGAATTTGTTTAAAAAAACTCATTTGCTAAAGCAAAATGACGTATCAAATTATCAACTTTATTTCTGCACAATAGAGCACAGTTCAAACAAAGCATATTGGCAGTGATGTTACTTTCTATTGCTGCAATGTACCATTTTAACCTCCCTTAGAGTGCAAACTCCTGCCAAAACAATTCTTCAAAAACCTATAGTGAAATATTGTTCCCTCTGTGTCTTGTAAATAAAATTACATTTAGAAATGGTAAAACTTTTAAATAAAAGGAGTACATTACAGTAAATACAAATGTAACACTAGCTTGATATACCCATCTTTTCTCTTAATAAGGACTCTGCTTTGTGCAGATAAAATAAATGTTTCAGTTTTCTTGTATGTTTCCCTTAATTATTGAAAGTGTTTCTCATGAAACGTTCGTGAAGTTTATATTTTATCAGAAGGGAACAGGATTTATGTATTGATTCACTCCATAAGACACCCATATCCTCACAGCCTATTAATTATATGAATGTCAGTGTGTAATAAATTTGAAATAAAGAAAATAATTTATTTGTAAAAGTGATAAAATTCATTTAAAGGTATATAAATGAAAGGTAAAGTTACAGATTTTAAATCCTTACAACATGGGACCAACATTAATTGTAAAAAAAGTCCAAGAGTTTCTCAGGTGGTTCATAAAAAAAAATTCTTCATATTTGGATTCACAAGAAAGGTTCTGTCCCACAAGGTTGATTGATACACTTGACAAGAATGTATTCCACTGTCAGTTGACACTGGCAAGGTGGATGTAATACTGGACACAGGTACACAGTACATAGTTCAGGGAGTATGTATGTGTATATATATATATATATATATATATATATATATATATATATATATATATATATATATAATGTCCTTCTAATTTACCTTCATCAATCCATTCTGATTGTAAACAACTAAACAAGAGTTTAAATTTAGAATCCACTGGTCCACTAGTGAAGGTGAATTAGCCAATCATATAGAAACTCATAGAAACTTTATTTTCATTAAAACTCAAGATTTTGTGTTCTATATATAACTATATATATATATATATATATATATATATATCAAGATCACCAAAATTCTATGGTACATGTTGGACATCAAAGTGGTACTTATAAGAACATTGAAAGTAAGTATAATAGTTTGTAACAAATAAGAAAACATCAATATACTTAATGAATGTACTTAACATTGTGTCAGTTTCAGTTCTAGATTAGCCATTGCTTCAGCTTTGGTGTCATTCTTAGTTATATTTAAAACTATTTATGTATAAAAATGACTCTTTCTTTAGTAAAATACTATAGAATGGCAATATCATCAAACTCTCCCTTACGATGTATTGTTCAGTTGTAAATTATTCGGTTGATTCTTTAATCATTATTTAGTTAAATTTGTCCTTGTACGAGTTTCAAATTCTAAATAAAAAATAAAGTAATGATTATGTAATCGGCTGATTCTGAATTCCAGATTGCATTATGTAGGAGAGGAAATTTCTTGACAATATTGACCAATAGCATTTCACCAACAACAATAGTTTATGCCACTCTTTTATTTTAAAACTTTTCTTAAAACAAGCAAACTCAATACAATGAAAATATTTAACACTGAATTGATAGGCATTTCTGGTCAAGTCAAACTGTAAAGTTTGATTTGTTTAGGTGACCATACTTGTGTTGGAGGATGATAAGAAAGGATAGTTGTTGTTACTGGATCGCTATTTTTTTTATAATTAGGGTCTTGGCTACACATATTTTTTTCTGTAGGTCAGATCTGTCCTGACACGCTGCCACAATGTTAAAAACAAATGATTTGAGGGACTGTAATATGCTTTAGTATAGACCTTTGGGCAGTCATTCAGTTATCTTCTTTTTTTTCCTCCATATTTTCCATTTGCAGGACTAATGCTGAATAGCAAACAAATATCACTAATGAGAAACTAATCACAGAAATTTACTGAGCTTTTGTTCACGAAAGAATCAAGTTGCCCTTTTCCACCCCTCTTTTTTAACCAGCTGACTATGGCTGGTATAGTCATAAAGTGATTGGGGCTGTTGTAAGTTTAGTTGGCAACACAAGTAATAATATTTTTTAGAAAGAAGCAATTTGTAGACCAGAGAAACTTTTTGTTTTACTATGTTATGGTTAAGTCATTTAACACTTTAATGGATAATCAGGTCAAACACAGTTTGAGATATCCTCTTATGATCAATGTCCAGTTGCTTACAATGTATGCCGCTAAAATCTGTTGATCTGTTGTGTGTGGGAAATTCAGTAATTTCAGGTTCATATATATATATATATATATATATATATATATATATATGGACCTACTGAAATGAAAACTGAAATAAGGTCAGCTCCTTTTGCACATGATATTCTTTGTAAATAAACAAAATATGTGTACATATATGGAATTTAATATATAATATGCATGTAAGCTGATTTTGTCATATAGTTTTACTTGTGTGCAAGGTTGTTGTCATATTTATTTGAGAGTTTGTATAGATCTGCTGCAATAATAACACACTGTGATATATTTTCTAGTGGTTATATCGGAGAGAGATAGAAGATGAACTGTATCAAATTAGTTTAGTATCCAGTGTTGTAGAGGAATGAGAAATTGAGCAAAACAGAAATTGAAATGTGATGGCTTTATTACCTAAAATAATGCTGGATCAAATGTGCCTTTTAGAAGTTGCATGGAATTAGCAGGGTTGTGTAAGAATCTTGAAATGTACATACGGTAAAAGGTTAGTAGTACATGTATACAGGGTCTAGTTTGAATTAGCAGAATACATTTGAATCTGCCTAATGGTCACCTCTTTTAACCATGAGTTCAGTCATTTTTGTTTTTGCTTTTTTGAGTATCCTTAAACCAGATTTGTGTAGAAATCATTGTTAAGCAGCTACCATTTTTGTAGAAATAAACCTCTGTTAGGCAGCTACCATTTTTGGTTTGGAGGGATTTTAAGTTCCTCCATGCTTATGGCATAGTGTTCATTCTGTTTTACCGGTAAAAATATAGTTTGTATTACTAATAATAATAATGGACATTACAGTCTTCCAAAAAATTGAAAGTATTTTTGAGCCGACATGGTGAGCACATATTAGGGTGTAAGAAGAATTTAATTGAGGATGTAACAATGGTTTGCATACTGTGCCAAGTTGATGTATATTAGCAGAAAGATAAGGATGTGAAAGTATTTTAGGTATGGCAAATAAACAAGTTAATATTTCCTACTGAGAAGAGTAAATTACCCAAAAGAACTCTCAGACTGGACCACAGACAACAAGACATGCACATGCATGCACATTTGGCTACAGCATGTTGTAATTTGCCAGATTAACTTTGTGCATCTGACTTGCATATTTTCTATTAAATCCTCATTATTTTGCAAAATATGAACAAGTACAAAAAGTACAAAATATTACTCTTGAAACAATATGTTTCTTTAAGTCCTGTGACCAAGAAAGAAAAACAAAATTATGCAAAGTTAAGGGCACTAGCCATTTAGTCTGGGGGAGGATGGCTCTTTTCCAGCATTTGAAGAGGCAGGGGTGTCATATCTTTCTCCATGCAGAGTGAAGAAAAAACCTTTTGTCTTTCTTTGGGGTCAGGATGGGGATGATAAAATGAAAACACATGTGTTGTTTCAGTAAGGATGGTTATATTAACATTTGTTTTCACTAAAAACATTTCTCACTGTATGTAGTTGGTCCTAAATAAAAATGATGCCAGTGTGACCTCCTAAAATTTTATAAGTCATGTCACCTCTATCAGGTACTTCTTCAGAATGAATAGCCTCGTAGAACATAATTTTTGCCTTTAAATTTCTTCCTTAGTGCAATATATAGTTCATTCGATGTTGATGATATGAACTTCAACACAGCAATTCTGAAAAAATTTTTAATTGCTACTTCTCCTGAAAAGATGTTCATATCAACCTGGGTTTTTCACTGAAACACAGAAGCTACCAGTTAATTCTGTATTAAAAAAAAGGGCTCGTCTGACCTCCAGCTTGACATCGTAACCATTTTGAAATCTGACATCCAACATGACACGATAACCTTTTTGAAATCTGACCTCCAACATGACACTATAGCCATTTTGAAACCTGACCTCCAACATGACACCATAACTATTTTGAAATCTGACCTCCAACATGACACCATAACCATTTTGAAAACTGACCACCAGTATACTGATACATTTGCAATTACTTTTAAAACCAGGTCTAATTGACTTTGTGGTCAAGTGAAAGCTGGCTATGTGAGTTTGAATCTGCTGAACCAACATGGATATATGAGATTGCCAGAAGCTTCCCATGAGTCAGTGGTTCTTCCTCACCAAATATAATGGCCACCATGTATAGCCTATCGTGCTGAAAAAAATGGCATTAAACCACAAACAAAACCTCTCAAGGGAGTCTTATTCACAGTAAAGGTCGTGATAACCTACCAGTAATACAAAAGTGATACCTTGATGCTATGGTAGGTAAGCTGGCTTGCTAACTGAATGGCACAGCTCTCCCTCATCATAAACTAGTAGCTGGGGTCTATAACTGCAAACCACATTATGTCCTATCTTTATTATTTCAGTTCATGACAAAATTTAAAATATGTACAATTGATGCTGATAGGTTGTCAGATATGGACACCATTATGAAGATTTACACAACTTTATTTAAAGACATGCTAAACAAAATTTGACCAACTTTTAAACGAAGGATCCTGCCTTTGAGGTCTTTCAGTGTTGGATATATTATGCTTATATGCAATCAAAGAAAGATACAAAAACTAGAGACAGCTTGAAACATTGTTTTTGTAATGTATGGAATTGACAACACTGAGAAAAATTTCACCAGAAATCACCCTACAGACTCAGATTTCTTGGTCAGCTACTCCTGCATTTGGCTGTTAGACATGCCAGTCAGGTAAACAATTTCACTTGGGCCTCTTTTTTTGTTGTATTTTTATTTTTTCAGTTTTTATCATTTTGGTCAATGGTGCTACAACCCAACTGCATTATATCTGGAATCATATTGTAATCAAGGGTACTATAACAAAAGAGGGCTGTGTATTGTTTCCAACCTTGCTGAAGTAATTTATCATTTGCTAGGTGATGGTGTGCCATGAACATGCACTTACCATTTCACCCTTATTTTTGGAATTACAAATATTGTGAGTTACAAGGATATATGTGAGCCATGCATTTTGTTTCTTTTGAACAGCTAGGTAAAATTTGTGTTGTATTGATGATGTCCTGTATGAGCAGTTGTCATTTACATGTAGTGTCTACTAAGGCAAATGCGAGCTGAATTCTTAAGACATTTTAGAGGAAAGACAACTCATGTTAGACTATTAGATTGAGAAGTATGAAGTATTTGATTGCAACATCAAATTATTGATGTAATAATCTGTCAGTTAAATAATGATAATAATAATATTGTTATTATTATTGAACCATTTGTAGAAGAGGCCATTGTTAAGTTAAGGATATATTAATGCCTGAAATTTAGATGCCTCAAGAGAACCTTAACTTTTCTATGCTAACAGTTGTATGTTTGTTTGTGCATGAGTGTGTGAGATGATATTATTTTTTTTAACAAGCATATTAATTGCCAGTTAGAAGCAGCTGTTATTACTAATTTATGAGAAATTTTGAGAATGAATTTGGGAAAGCATTTTTGCACCTTAATTTGCTAAACTTGTGGTATGTGTATACATATATAAGGCTATAACTCAAAAAACTAAGTATAATAGCAGCATTTATATAATTATGTTTTATTTGTTTGGTTTTATATATTAATTCAGATAATCAGAATCTGTATTGGAAATTTGCTGCATTGGTTTGCATGAGAGCTTTGGAAAACAAAAGTCAGAATACACTTGCTACTCGAGAAATATTGCTGAATCACAGGTTTAATCTGGTTTGTTTTACTTGTTTAGGTTTTCTGCTATTTTTTCCCATGCCAAAAATCACAAGTCAAAAGATTATTGGGAAACTTTCACAACAGAAAGTGAATAATTTGATTTGTGTTTCCTTTTAATCCACTTTTTAATCATCATATTTCATATCACAAGCTTGTGTTGTCATGATACAGGTACCCTTGCCATAGTGTATCTCATTATTAGCAACACATATTTCTGGATGATTTCAAATACATGGTACCCGAAAATCCTTAGGTAAACTGGTACAGATATTGGATTATGATCAACTAGTTGCTAAATAATTAGTGTGCAAGAAAGTACATTTGTTGCAGTTTGTGTAATGTTAGTGATTAAAATTACAATGCCGAATTTTGGGGCTTTCCTGAAACAATTGTACTGGTAGGACTCATTTTGGTGCACTTGTGTTAAGTAGTTTAGCCAGCTCTGTTACACATGTATAGTTCATATAATGTTGTATTTTCTAATATATGGGATCATTGCAGTTTCTGTCAAAAGAAATACTAAACTTCTGCTCCAAATACCATGTTTACTATATATGTTGGGACACCATAGATGTTGGGACACCATGAATTAATTTTAAAAGTAATTTTTTTCTGCACTGTATGTTCTGGGACACATCGTTTTTTTCGAATCGTAAGTTGTGGGACACCTTTTAAATCAATTGAAAATTACATGTCGGAAAATGCACTCCAACTGAAATTTAAAAAATATAAAACTCTGTACTTGAGATTAAACTCTTTAATCCACTGCAGCAGCATCTCATCAACACAACCCTTCTTCCGCAAACATACGATCCATTCTTTCAGTGCATGAATATTTTTCTCATACTGTGGACCGCTCCAATGGCCTAGTGGTTAGAGCATCCACCTCGGATGTGGGAGGTCATGGGTTCGATCCCCAGCCGAGTCATACCAAAGACTTACAAAAATGGTACTAACAGCTGCCTCGCTTGGCACTCAGCATTAAGAGGTTAGTGTTAGGACTGGTCAGCCTGGTGTCAGGATAATGTGACTGGGTGGGACATCATGCCACATGTCTGCAGCATGATGCCCCAGTGCTAGACATCACTATAATCTGCCACACTGCAGACATCGTAGTGATATGACTGAAAAATTGTTAAAACTACGTTAAAAATCCAAATCACACACACATACACACACTCATACCGTGAAAATTGTTAGAGGCAACACATCTCCTGAAGCAGAAACTGCAAGGACTAGTCAGATTTTTAAAAATCTGCATCAGTCTAATTCTCAGACTTCTGACCCCCATCTTATCATCAGTCAGTCCAGGAATGTGATCGAAGTACACTAAAATTTCAACCATGTTAATGATCATATTGTTGGTGAAATCATCTGCTTCTCTTCTGCCATCACGAATTCATCACATGATTTTATTTTCTCCAAATCTTCTGGGCGACGCTGGGTCATCGATGTCCATACACGAAGCACTATATTGTGTCAATTTAAAAATTGTTCCTTTGTTTCAATTTATTTTCCAAATTACCATTAATTGGTGAAATGGAACCATGTTAGCTTCCATATCTCAACCATCTTCGTATATTCTAAAAAAAATTTAAAAATCGGCACACATAAAAGAATCCACTGTTGGCTTCCAAGGTCAGCTATCTTTGCAATAAAATAACCTTTGTACTGATATCCTTTTAAGAAAAAAACTGGCTTCAGAGAATACAAAGTTGGTTTCCGAGGTTGGCTTGCTTTGTAATAAAAATAACCTTTGTCTTTGATGTCCTGTCGGTAAGTTCAAAGAAGGAGTTTACTGCTCGCTGCCAGTTGTTTATTCACCACCCAGACTGCTATTTGCCTGGCCTCTGTAGTTATAATTAATACAAAGGAGCATTGATGGCTGCAGGAATACCGTAATGATACTTTTGTAACCCGTACTGGTGAAAAGATTGTCACTTGCACTCAAGTGAATGTGTTTTCAAATAATGATTTTTATTTGCGAGATACTGTCATACAGTAGACCTGGATATATTTCTGCCTCAATTATTTTGCACCTAACACCGTATCATGCGTGAATGGCAGCTGTCTTCAGTATATCGGTTGATTATTTCACTCTTGTTTGCAAAATCATCTGCTTCTCTTCTGGCCTGCGTAAATTCATCACGTTTTTTTTTTTCTCCAAATATTCTGGGTGACACTTTGTCATGGACGTCTGTGCACGAAGCACTATATTGTGTCGCTTTCAAATTTGTTCCATTGTTTCAATTTATCTTCAGAATTCCCATGAATACCGGTGAAAAGGAACCAAAGTGTGTTTCCATATCTCGGCTGTCTTTGTATATTCAGAAAAACAAAACAAAACGTCAGCATACTTAAAAGAATCCATAGTCAGCTTCTGATGTCTGCTTGCTTAGCAATAAAATAACCTTTGTATTGATATCCTTTAATTAAAAATAAAGTAACCAAAGTTGGCTTCTGAGGTCAGTTTGCTTTGTAATAAAAATAACCTTTGTCTTGTTGGTAAATTCAAAGAAGGAGTTTACTGCTCGCTGCCAGTTGTGTTTATTCACCACCTGGGCTTCAGTGGGCTTGGCATCTGTAGTAATAATTAACACAAAGGAGCATTGATGGCTGTAGGTAAATAGTAATGATACTTTTATAACCCGTGCTGGTGAAAAGATTGTCACTTACACTCAAGTGAGTGTGTTTTCAAATAATGATTTTTATTTGTGAGATACTGTCATACAGTAGACCAGGATATAATTCAGTCTTGATTATTTTGCACCTAACACCATGTCATGTGTGAATGACGGTCGTCTTCAAGATTTTGGTTGATTATTTCCCTCTTGTTTACAATTTTGTTGGATCCAGTTTTTAGTTGATAATATATTCAAACCTTTGAGCACAACCAAACACAATTTGTTTCTCAATGTTCATGTCAATGAACAACGTGGCATGTGTTATCGGACAGAAGCGATACACACTATAGTATGGAAGCCTACACTACATATATGGATTTCGTGGATATATTTTATTCTTTAATGCTGATGTTGAAAAAAAAGAATAAATGATAACAATACAAGGTTAGTTTCTGTCTTTTTATTATCAAACAAGCATTTTGTTTATCTATTTTATTGCAATGGGCATGGGGGGGGGGACACAAATGCAATACAAATTTATTTCATTTCTTAAGTCTTGGGACATATGACCTAGGTGAAAAAATGTTTCACCAAAAGTTCTGGGACAGGAAAAAAAATTATTATTTTATTGTGTCCCAATGTATACGGTAAATATGGTGCCATATATGTTCACTTAATAAGCCGTGTTACAACTGCAAGCAATATAACCACTTATCTGCCTTGTATAATATGCTATCATATTTGGGTCTGTATTATATATTCTACTGATTACCTAAAAAAAACTGCAAAGACCCTGATCTGCAGGCATGTTATATGATGGCTGATCTGGTCTGTGCATTTTGCAGTTGGAATCAACTTATAAGTGATCACATATGGTAAGTGTTTTACAGTAGTTACTGTTGGCCCATGTAAGTGTTGTTGACCATTCCTTTCTGGAAACAGGAGTTAGATTCTCAGTAACAATGGCTTTCAACTTTATGAGCAGCCATACAGAATTATACATGTAACATGCTCATAATCAGTGGTTGACGAGTCAGGCACCTAAGATAAATTATAAACATTTCCTCATTTAACTAAAACTTGAATTGTTTTGGATTTTACATACATATAAATTCATGGTCAGATTCATGTGAACATTTGATTTCCATCAGTTGTAAAATATAAATGTAAAATGTAAAATATCCATGCATAATTGCATTGATAGTGATAATTGCAAAGAGAATATTTTTACCTACCATGTATACTTTCATACAAGTATAGTTCCAACTGCAAACTGCATAGACCCAGATCTGCGATCCCACAATGTGCTGGCAGATCTGGATCTGCATTTGTTATTAATGATCAGTTGATGATGCAGTATAGACCATGATCTGCCAGAGCATTATGCAATGATGGATTTGGGGTTTATGATTTTTGCAGTTGGACCTAAGTCATAAGTGACTATATACAGTCGGCTATTCCAGTCAAAGCATGTGCTTAAATTTCTTATATTTTTAGTTATTAATATTGCTAGGTGTGTGCATGTAAAACCACTAATATATACATGTATTGAAAATATCTACATTCATATCATAAACTTCATTGTGGATTACTTTGTCATGCAAATTTCATCTTTGCAAATGTGTAGTTAAATAAGTTGCAAATGTGTAATTAAATATGTGAAACAATTACCTGTCAGGTATGGTTATTAAAAGTTTTGAAAAATAACTGAATTATTTTTATATATTCACAAAATGTTGCAGATTTTATGCATTTTGCAAAATTAAAATGTCACCATAATGATAACTTGTTTATTGTGTTTAATAATGTGATAATTTGTTTTTATTTTGGGCTTTCATTTTGCAGTTAAATATTTAAATGTTTTGATTTTTGTGTTAAGTTTCACAGAAATTTCAATCCAATGACTTGGTTTGAAATGTTCATACTCAGCAACAATGCCACAGCAACCATCATATGAAAATAGGTTACTGCTACCTTTCATCATCATCATCAATCCCTTAACCCAAGAGGTTGGGGCACCACAGTTGACTTTTTTGCAGCCAATTCTCTCCATCTTTCCCTGTTCTCCACTACCCTTTGGGAATCTCCAAATCCCATGCCTGTCCACTCCTTAATGTTGTCTTCTCACCTCTTTTTCTGTCTGCCTCTTTTTCTGCACCCTTGCACTGTACCTTGCATGATTGTTTTTGCCAGTCCAGATGATCTTGAGACATGACCATACCACTTCAGTTTGCGCTTTTTTATAGTGGTCAAGAGGTCTTCATATGATCCGATGGCTCATTGGATCCTGTTGTGGACTTCTTCGTTGGTTACACGGTCAGTGTATGAGATGCCCAAGATCTTGTGGTAGCATCTCATTTCAAAGGTTTGAATCTTTCTTTGTAGATCTGATGTGATCATCCATGTTTCACAAACATACAGAAAGATAGATATGACAATCGAGCACATCAGCCTTATTTTGGAACCAAAAGCAATGTTGGTATCTTTCCATATTGGTCTCAACCTTGTTATTGTTGCTGTTGTCGGGGCAATCCTGCAAAGTAGTTCTGGTTTGGAGCCCCTGTCTGTGATAATTGATTCCAAGTACTTAAAGCTTGTGACTCTTTCCAGCTTCTGTCCACTGACCTATATTTCTGCACTGATGCCATTGGTGTTTTTTGTCATCAGTTTGGTTTTTTTGGCACTAATCTCCATACCATATGCTGTGGAGGTTGTGTTGAGGCATTCAACCAAGTCAGCCAGTTCTTTTTCATCTCCTGCTAAACCATCAATATCATCTGCGAAGCGAAGGTTTGTGATTGTTCTTCCTCCGATGCTGACCGTGCCCTTGTGGTCATGCAAGGCATCCTCCATGATCCTTTCCAGGAAAGTGTTGAAGAGTGTAGGTGACAGTATTCATCCCTGTCTGACTCCAACTGTTGTTCGAAACCAATCTCCACTGCTGCCATTGTTGAGGACAGCACTGGTGGCTTTGTCATAGAGGTGCTCAACAACCTGCACCATGTTTGAGCTGATGTTGTACTTCCTCATAGTTGCCCATAAGGCTTCATGCCATACCCTATCAAAGGTCTTTTTGAAATCTATAAATACATATAGATTCTGCTGGTGCTGAAGGTATTTCTCACAAAGGAGTCTGAGATTGAAGATTTGTTCTGTGGTGCTCCTTCCTGCTCAGAAGCCTGTCTGCTCTTCAGCAATAATTTTCTCTGCTTGAGGCTTTAGTCTGTTGAGAATTATCTTCAGCATGACTTTGCTCAGGTGACTGATCAAACTAATGGTTCTGTAGTTTTGGCACAGTTGTAGGTTTCCTTTCTTGGGGAGCATGATGACCAAGGATTGAATCCATGTGGTGGGCCATTTTCCTGTCTGCCATATCTTGTTGCAGATTGTTGTTAGGACTGTGACTTTCTTTGCTCCTCCTGCTTGAATGAGCTCTGCTGGTATGTTGTCAATGCCAGCTGACTTTCCTTTCCTTAGTGACCTAACTGCAATTTCTACTTCTTCAGGAAGAATGGGGTTGTCATCAATTTCTTCTGCCTGAGGGCAATTTAGTACTGCTGGATCTCCTTGGGTCTTGCAATTGTACAATTCTGAGCAGTATTCTGTCCATCGCTTGAGGATCTCTTGATTTTCTGTGAGGCATTTTCCTGATTTGGATTGTGGTAGTTTTCACTTGTTTATGGGTTATGAGATCTTTCACCAGCTGATATGCCATTTTGCTGTCATTTCTACTCAGACTGTCTTCGATTTTGCAGCATTAATTACAGGTAATTGCATTTATGTTTTTGGTCTCACCTGTGAAGCATTTGTATGAGTAATAGAACCCATTATATGCATTGGTGTTGGTTTGGGAAGTCCCGTCTAATATCAGAATTTGCAAACTGGGGTGAGACTTTGCTGTGTTCCTGCCCGAAAATTTAGACACTATTGGAAGAATTTCTTTGTTCCACATCTGCTTTATGATGGATTTTTTTTCTTCTAATTTCTTGTAATAAAATATTGTTGGAACTTAAAATCCAATGTATTTAGCTCTTAAAGCACAGAGTATTTTCTAAGTAAATGTGTGACATTAGAAAGAGCATATGAGTAGAAAGTTTGCTTTACAAGAACAATTTATTTTAAAACAAGGTTAACCGTTTACAGACCAGGAACTATAGATGTTCATGATGTCATTAGCCCAGTGATGTCATGTACAGTGTTAGTGGGTTAGAGCATCTGCCTTAAATGTGAGAGGTGCGGATTCAAACCCCGGCTGAGTCATACGCAAGGCTTAATAAAAATGGTACTAGCAGCTGCCTCACTTGGCACTCCACATTAAGAGGTAATGTTAGGACCGGCAGGCCCGGTGTATGTGTCTGGGTGGGACATGATGTTATATGGATGCGGCATGATGCCCCAGTGCCAGACATAACTATAAACTGCCACACTGCAGACATCATAGAGATATGACTGAAATTATTTTAAAGCTATGTTAAAAATTGAAATCACACACACACATATAGTGTTAGTGAATGGACTTAGTGGGATAGGCATATCGGACATGTCTTCTGTCATGGGTAAACTGTGTCACACATACCAGATATATAGGAACAAGAGAAATAGGTACCACTTTCTGACTGCATTTTGATTATTTTTGGCATGGGCTTTTAGCTCAGTTTCTCAGACACTGTGGAATGTACAGTCATAAAAGTTAATGAAAGTATTCATTATTTTGTCCAGGCCTTTGCATCGCAGGTAAATTGAGGTAACAGTGACCTACTTTTCATGCTCCAGTTATTACATTAAGTTGTTGCATTTCTTCTTTAAATATGTTACCCAATCATAGCACCTTATGAGTACTACTATTACTATACATATCCAGACCTTCACAAGCTAAAAGTTATTTGCCCGCCTAGGTGGTAGTCGGGCAGAATGATTTCTCCTTGATATAGGGTATGGCAGAAAAATCTATGAATATCTCAATTACTACTTCCACTCATGCCGAGCACACTCTCGGCATGAGAGTCCTTGCAGAAGCCAGAATCGATGTTGATACGGGTTGGAGGAGTTCTCACTTCACAAGGAGAGTATACTCCATCTACACTTCCAACTTGCCTCTATCTCCAAAAAGTTCTACCTTTACAATTTTAGCCACAATTTGTTGTCTTTACACACTTAATTTTACTTAGGTGCTTGCACAGGTAGCTTATGTGACTTTACAACTAAGTTCGGACTATAGTTTCTTTTATGTTGACATGCAAGTCCCTGAGACGTGTAGAAAACCCTAAATATATGTATAATATAATGTATGTATAATTCCACAATGACTGGATGCACACGGGTGAGTTTTCTGTGCTAATACCTATAGTGTCCAGATGCAATGCTTCATTGCATTTACCTGTACAGGTGATCTTTGAACATCTTACAGGTAGTAAAGTGAATTATTTTGGCAAATTTGTCTGCTATTGTCAGGTAATGCCATAATGCATAGCTTTCCACCCACTTTCTGTTCATAATAAGAAACAGGTGCAGAGCTACCACAGGTATATTGGTTCTGCTCAAATTGTCGGACAGATTAGACTATGGGCAAAGCACAGAAACACAAAAGTAAGGACGAAGACACTATAAACTTTTATGCCAACATGGCCTCAGTGCAGGACTTTTTGGCAGATAAGGGAGATAAATCATCAAAGGCTTGTCCAGTTACAAAATGCAGGAAATCTACACAATCAGAGACAGCTCCAGCACCTATGTCACCACCACAGGACTCCTTATTGCAGGCTATACTGTTATGAGTCTGTGCTCTTAAAATAAGTAACAGAAAAGAGTGAAAACCAACAAGCTTTCTAAACTTTAATAAATAATTTATTTCCCTAGAATACAAAGTGAAAATGAGAAAGAAGAACTTACGGAATTGCAAATTAAATCCCAAAATAATCCAAGAATTACAGATACAAGTCCTAGTAATTTAAAGTCCTGAATAAAATGTAAACATCCAGAATAAATCCAAAAAATGAAGGCGATGATGTGTATGTGGTAGCTTATAAAGTGTTGATGTGTCAACAGTCTTTTGTTAACTCACAGTAATACAATTTCAGGTTTAAATTCATTATCAATTCCAGTGAATGTCTCAATCCAAGAATTTTATCAGAGCACTTTAGTATTTCTAGAGAAAATAATCACTATCCAAATCTTAAATTCTGGAACCAACATAATAATACAACTTAAAAGTGCTAGGACTTAAAGCACAACTTAAAAAATCTTCTCAGTTTCAAGATTATATAGTTCTCTACTTGACCTCAGGTCACAATTAGTATTTTCTATAAAAAAAATTGCCTAATGGAAAATAACCTTCTATGATCCTGATGTTTACAAATCACAAACCATAACCTGGATTTTGTAAAATTCACTTAGGAAATTCCAAAATCTAGACCTAGACCCAGATAAACACATTTACTTCTATTAATAATAATACTGATTTTAATCCCAAACACAAAGAAAATAATTTAGGTCTGTATTAGTTGTTTGCACAGAATAAAATTTAAAAAATTTGGGTCAAACAGAAATGAACTCAGTTTTGGACATGGTCAAGTCCAACATACAATGTTACATTGCAATAGCATGTAATGAAATAAAAAATTTTTAAAAAAACCTAACAAACAATTGAATTAAATATACATGCCTCTTCAGGACATCACTCTACAGTTCCTGATGATAAGCAACGAGCAAACAAAACAAAACAAAATATCCCTTTTCTTTACCAATACTTGGCCTGGTTGCATGGATCACACATCCATAACCTATTCCAACATTATGAATAGGACAACATCCTCCCTACAAACATGGCTCATTGCGACTGGCTTAGGCTACTACAAAGGATCTTCAGGGACAAAGACCTCAGCTCAATAAGTTCCTAGAATCTGCCATCCAGTCTGTTGAATCCAGTGTATTCAAGCAATGCTGGGGACTAGTCTACCCCACATATGGTCTTACTGCATTCTCCATTTACAATGCCATGCTTAGTACATCAGCCTCCAACAAATGCCACCTCTCATTTCTCTCAACCCATGGTCAATAGAAAGGACTCCTTAATCAGTGACCATTTCTACTTCAGGGCACTCCACAAGTTTTATCAGAGGCATCTCAGGCAACTCAAGAGATTCCAGCCTGACCTCATGCAAATCAGAGATGATGATGCTTGCTCGCAGGCTTCTTCTTCACTTCTTGATCTCACTATATCGTGGCAAGACTCAGCCTGAGTTTTCCGCCTTATATCCCAACAGTTAACCAGGACATCGCAGCTTTGGGGATGACTGAACCATACTCAATTCATAGGGATCGAACATGACAATCACTAATTGGTCCACAGTGTGGTAGCCATGCATTCTGTGTATGACTTAGTATCGATGGCAATCTTCCAACAGGCAGAACAGAGCACTTTATCTCTTGCTCCGAATTCCATGGTACAGGCATGGGAGTTGGTCTCCAGAATTGCACAGGTCTTGAACAGAGCTGATCAACACACCTTCTTCAATGCCATCACACCAGTTGTAAATTTACAAATGGTGAAAATGAGATGAAATGCTCTCCACCTCCAACTTCCTTAAATACCCTCATAAGGCCAAGCTATGATAATAAATGTTGTTCCCTAGCCTACTTTTTATCCGACAGATCGACGAAGTATGCAAACAAGACCCTAAGGAGACAAATTTTCCTGCCCCTCAACTGCAACATCGATACAGGGACATTTTTGGAAAATCAATAAAAGGAACCATGGGACATGACTCGAACACAAACCTATGGCAAGACATCCTATAATAATTCCTCACATAAAAAACCATGGTTCTCACGAACCACAGTGAATGAAAGACTGATTGCATACGTCAAAGTTTCTTTACATGACTGCCTCCAACTCTCAAGAAATGGCATCATTTCCACACCGCCCTTCCCACAGATCCTGGTAGGAAGATGGCTTCAGTTCTTTGCTGCTGAATAGGACAAAATTTGCCACGATGATCACTGGACTCAGTCTAAAGTGGTTTCTAAAGGAAACTGCAACACTTTCAAAACACCTCCTCCACTGTCCAGAGTCCCATCAGTTACCATCATTCCAACAGACCCATTCAAAGCCACCACCTTGCAGCAAGAAATAAACAAACCTTCTTCAGAAAAGGGCAGTAGAAATCGTGCGAAATTTAAATTCCCCAGGATTATATTCCAGACTTTCCTTGGTCCCAAAAGCAAATGGCACTCTCCGCCCTGTCATTAACCTGAATGCTCTCAGTCAATTCATGTTTGCTCCTTGGTTCTCGATGGAAACATCACACGCATCTTAAATGTCGTTTAAGAGGGTGACTTCGCAATCATTGTGGACTTAGAAGATGCATATCGCCATGTACTGATTCACAAGGCTGCCACAATTCACAAGGTTCCTGCTTTTCGCCTGCAACAACATTGTTTCTCAATTCTGAGTACTTTCATTTGGACTCCACATCAGTCCCTGGATCTTCACTCTTCTGATGAACTGTGTTATGGCTCATTTCCAGACCATCTCCAAGGTGGCAACATCATGTTACCTGGACGACATCCTACAAAAACATCAGGTGAGTTATATATTAAAACGATATGATAACCCTTGTCATACTGCTTACAAATCTGAGTTTCCTCGTCAACAAGGATAAATCTGATTTAGTGCCATCTCAACAATTTGTTCATATAGGTATGGAATTCCACACACAAGCAAACAGAGCATGTCTCCCTCAGGAAAGGGCATTGAAAATCAGGACCATGGTGGCTTCGTTACTCGAGAGGGAATCTCTCCCCGCACGGGAATCCTCTCACCTTCTAAGCTTGCTCAGGGCAGCAGCGGACTTCATCATCCTAGGTAGTCTTTATATGCGCCCATTACAAATGATTCTTTTATCCCAATGTGGGCCAAAAGTTTGCCCAATGGACCAACTTCTCCCCATTTGCACAAATATGAGGTACCATCTGCAGAATAGGAGTGACCTAACCTGGCTCACAGTGGGTGTACCTCTATACTACAACCACAAGAGATCACAGTCAGTACAGGTGCAAGTACAGACAGTTGGGGGGATACCTACTACCATCTTACCAGGAAGCCAGTGAAGTGTGGTCCCCCTGGGACCGGCATTTACATATCAATATTTACAAGATTAAGGACATTTTGAAAGCCTTTCCTGATGGCAGGAAATTTTAACTGGAAAGAGAGTCCTCATTCTATCCTCATTCTAACAACTCTATGGTGTGACTTATCTCAAACAGCAAGGCGGAACCCAGATCTTTGCATACTGATGTGGGACTTTCTAAAGTGATGTCAGCATCAAATCCACATCCTAGTTTGTCATATCCCAGGATGATGAAACGTAATAGCAGATTCTTTGTCCCAGAACAATCAGCTGACACAGACGAAATGGTCTTTCCATCCCTCGTTTTTCACTCAGATATGTACCCAATGCGACCGGCCATTGATGGATCTGTTTGTGACAAGGTGGAATACCAAGCTCCCAATGTTTGTCTCAACAGTCCCAGACCCCAATGCATGGGCAGTTGATGAACTATCCATATATTGGAACGGCCTGGACGCATACTCCTACCCTTCAATACTTTTGATTCCAAAGCTGATAAAAGTAAGAGAAGCAAAGTGTGGCCTCATCCTCATTGCGCCACTCAGCTGGGAGAAATCATGGATCAATGACCTCAATCACGCAACGGAAATTCCCCGAAAAATAACGACTTTCCCTCATCTAAGAAAACGACCATGACTGCAGTTGTTTCAACCCAACCCAGAGCTACTGAATCTGCCCATCTGGATCATATTATTCAGGCTCTCAAAAATATACAGTTCTTGCAGCCAGTCGTAGAGGGAATCGCTCAAGCAAGAAGGCCCTCCACTCTGAAAGTGCATGAAGGCAAATGCAAAATTTTTACATAGTGGTGTACACAAGAAACAGATAACTTGCTCCTCTTTCTCTTTGACAAGAAGAAGTTAGCACCAAGCACAATCCAAGGTTACTGATCCAGGATCGCTGTCACCTTTCATCTTCATTGAAGAGAAGATATCGGACAAAACAAAGACTTATCCAGCCTCCTCTGTAACTTAGATTATACACGGCCAAACACGTTAGCCCAGTGTCCAAAACTGAACCTATCATTTTTACTGACCTGGTTGAACAAAGCACAATTTGAACCGCTTTCAAAGGCAACTTTGGCTCATATTTCATACAAGACCACCTTTATCACATGAGCGGCAGCAGGCAGATTCATCTAAGTACATATCCAATCAGGGGACACGAATTACATGCATTTCCGACAAGACGGGTCCGGTTCACTAATGATGGTTCCCTCTTTCATTGCAAAGAATAGGCTTCAGTCCATGGGCAACTAGACCTTTGTACTGAATTCATTGTCAACTCTGGAAACTTCCGCTCAAGGCCACCTACAGGATCCAGTACAATCCTTGATGTGGTACCTTTAAAAGATAGAGCTGTTGCGTTGAGGGAGATCACGCCTATTATTACCTCTCAAACACGGTCAGGACGATATCACAGCACAGACCCTCTCATCCTGGATTAAATGGATTATTCTATCTGCATGTAGAGAAATAACCCCAACTCAGATGAATTTGTTACGCATTTCAGCTCATAAGGTTGGAGCAGCTGCCACAAGCATCTCCTTTGACTGGAACTGTTCTCTGATTGATATTATCCATACCGTGGGATGGAGATCCGAGTCCACATTCTCCAGTTTTTACCTTTAGAGTTCTTTCATCCCAAAGGGCTCAACTCGATCTGGTGTGGCCTATATCCGCAGTACAAACAGGCCACCTCAGGTCGTTCGACAGCTTTATAAGATGTGGCATCACGACTTCCGCTGGATTTGCAGGAGGAAAAAATTCTATCTTTCCAAAGCCGCTCCCCTACAGATGGAGTCTTCTCCAGTCGGGTTACCTATAAGCTGTTTTACATACATTAGGGAACCAGAGTTCTCATCTCCAGGATAAGGGGATGTACCACCCTCCACCTCTTACATATTCTTCTACGGTAATAAGATTTGGTAACGTATTTAAAGAAACTATTTTTTCTAGTAAAATATGTTTCTTTGCTAATGTTTACCCAATCATAATACACATACACCCTCACACACACACACACCCGCAGTTACATACGTATAGAGAATATGCTTTACGTTCCAGTAATAACTGAGATATTCATGTGTTTTGCAGTCAGTCACTATATCAAGGGGAGGTCACTCTGTCCGACTGCCACCAAGGCGGGTAGATCGCTTTTAGCTCTTGTTAGATAAAATATTTTTTCTGGGACGTCTGGTTTTGCGAGGTATTAGTAGTAATCATAAGGTGTTATGATTAGGTAAGTATTCGCTAAGAAATATATTTTGCTAGAAAAAAATAGATTATATAGAGTTCAAAATCTTAATATACTATGAAGTAGGTGAGACATTGCATTATGCATAGTTATTTGTTTTCTAAAGGTATTAATTAGCGACAGTTGATGCCTTCTGTGCCCCAAAAACTGGCATAGATCAATTTTGTTTCTACAGGTGTTTAACTTGAAGTCGCAGCAATATGAGCAAACCCACTGGATTTCATTTTTGAAATGTTAGGTAGATGCTTGAAGCTATGAATACAAATTACCATGTATAAACCAAACTGAAAGGAAAACACTTATCACTGGATCCCACATTTAATGTAAGGATACATGATCGTGTTTATATAGAATGTTATGACCATGGCATCCATCGACTGTCAGATCTGCGCCATTTTGATTAGGGACCAACAAGACATCAGTGAATACCCCCCCCCCCCACCTGCCCCAAATGTGGCTAGCACAGATGGAAATTCCAATTGTTTTTTTGTATTTATATTGATGTAATAGGAACTGAATATTGTTGATGACTACAATATTTGCCTGCATGAAATCCCATTTGCCAATCTTTCTGATGGCTAACACATCAAAGTCTTTTTGGAGCTGTTCACAGTTGTTTCGATTCTGGATAGCCAGCTGTATTAAAGTATTGCAAAGTTTGCCACCAGCACAAATAGTCATTAACAGGATTATTTTATGGGCATGACAATGAGGTTGGCAAGCCAGAAAGGTATGCGTTTACTGTTATTTTATTTAAATAAACTGAACAATAGTCTGTTTATTGTTATCAGGCAGTGTTGAGGTACACACTGAATATCAAACTTACAGATACAATGAAGTGTTGTTTTAATTTACAATAAAAATAAATAAATAGGATCATACTTTTGTAAAATTTGTGATTTCTATATGATATCCATCTCAAACAAATGATCCTCTGGGAACATGGGATGTGAAGCTCTGCCGCGTACCCCCCCCCTCTCTCTCTCCCTCTCCCTCTCTCTCTCTCTCTCTCTCTCTCTCTCTCATTGTTGTCATAACACACATTAATCCGTAAACGTTTCTTCATATTTCTTAAGATTTTGCTGTTTTTGTTTTTGCCCTCAACATGTTTTTTTTTTTTAAAGTATCATTGACTATAAAGTGATTTTTTCATCAAACAAGTCAGTAGTTTTATAAAATTTATGTTTTGCAACTGCCATGTTAATTCTGACCTTTTCCTCATTTCAGAATTCCATTCTCCATGTCCAGGTTTGAAGACGTTCTGCCCGAGAGAGGAAGTGACAAATCTTACAGACATCACAGGAAGATGTCCCACGATTATTGCCGAAGACTGGACCAAAGACCTTCTTCTGGATGAAGCAAGTAAACAGATCTATGACTCAGACCAGGACCTTTATTATGTTCAGCACATTGGTACCCAAGAAGCAAGTGCCAGTACCAGAGACAGTGGCTACTATGATGTCAGCCTGGATGGTAAAAGACCAGAAAATGAGGTTGAAGACAGCGTGTTCAAGAAGCTTAGAGAGGCACTGAAACCTTTCATCCAAGAAAGCACTAGTCAAGTCCTCAGAGGGGATATTTCAGAGAAAGACACTTTGCTATATCAGCAGATGATGGAAGCCGAGAAAGACACTAATTTGCATGCAGAGTCTTCCAATATATCAGTGAGAAAGAACATTGGGATGGAATACATCAATGCTGATGATGACGAAAAGGGAGTGAAAAGTTCAATTGATGAGTTTGACACTAGTGCATTTGTAGATGTCTCTTCTGGAATCACTAGTCAGTCAAAGGGTAGACTCGCTTCCAAGTTTTATGAGGGAATGACTTCCGAGTCTCATGACAGAGATAAGTCCAAGTCTCCAGTGGATGGCAGCTGTGATGGCCTAGTTGTATCAAAGAACCAGTCTGTCTCTGATGGAGACTTTCAATCTGGGAAGGAAAGCCTCACCTCGGATGATGTTGAGACAGAGGAAATGCTGCTAGATCCTCAAACCACGGTTGATACAGGGGAGGTGTTTGAGAGTGAGGACACAGACCATGGCAGTTTAGCACCATCTTCTCTCTGTGAAGAAGCGTCAGCAGAGGATGCCGAGAACCGTCGGATTGAAGATCAAGAAAAATTTGTACAGAGCAGTGACCAAGCCAAAGGGAATAAGAATTCAGATAGGCCAGACAGCTGTATTGTTAGCTAATTATGAATACAGCAAATTTTTCATTTTGTGCATGTCAAAATAAGCAATTCAAAAATTTGATGTAGGTAGATTTGTTTATAGTGGCTTAAAATATTTAGAAATCATTACAAAATTTATGAATTATCAGTTAGTTATATAATTCATCGTACAGAATGAATGAAGACATTTGATCGATATTTTAGTTTCGGAACTCTTGTTTATAGATCCACACAGTCAGGATAAGTTTTGTTCCTTCAGTTACTGTGACCTTTCACCAAGAAATTTATGTATCTACATCACTGACATGGATCAAAAGAAGCAAAGTGTTGAGGAGAAATTGATAACAATTGTGTATAGATATGGTTAAACTACAGGTTGGATTAATACCTCATTTCTAAATCTTCAAATACACAATTATTAATGTAAAAGTATATGAGTGTGTTATTGCTCTATGTATTGTGAATTGTTTTCGCGACATATGCAACAGTTGATTTTATTTATCGCATATAAATTTATGTCTGCTTTAATGCAGAACATGCTATGTTCTCCTCAACTTGAATGCACACAAAAAAAATCTCTGATTTTGATCGTTAACTAACAAACTGCTTCACATATGGAAAATATACTCCTATAAATAAAAAATTTAGCAAAATGTATTTATATTAGTAACTCAAAGTTTGAGTTTGATTGCCCATACAAGGTGAGAATTTACTTAACTTGAACTTTACTATACATACCTTACAGAACATTTACAATGAGATATAACAAGTTCTGACAAGAAAGAAAACATTCAGATAGCTACCTGCTTTAGAGTTGGTATTAAGCTTTCATGATTAACTGGTTTCCTCTAAATCCAATTACTGAGAAAAATTGTTTTTTCTTTCAGAAAACTATACTTGAGAATTTAAACCAGCAAAAGTGTTTTATTCCCTGCTGCTGTTTTTAAAAATATATTATTACTTGACAACAAGCTGTCTTACTTCATCGCAAATACGTAACACCTAATTAATGGGTATTTAAGTAAAGTCAGATGCCGAAGTTTTAATTGATTCCTGATAGGTACCGAAATAAGTCCTGAAGGATGGTAATAAAATTCAATGCTGTTTGCTAGTACCAGTGTCTCTTCTTTAAATACGTTACCGAATCATAATACGCTAGAAGAACTACTACTACCTCGCAAATCCAGACTTCCAAGAAACTGCTTTTAGCTAAAGGGAGTTAAAAGTTGTCTGCCGATCTAGGTGGCGGTCGGACAGAGTGATCTCCCCTTAGGTATAAGGATTGGTGGCAAAACCCATGAACCTGTCAGATTCTACTTCCACTCGTGCCAAGAAGCAAGTTCTTGTCATGAGAGACCTCGCAAAGCAAGAATTTTCGTGGATAATATACCATTACAAGTTGGAGTTTTTCGCTTCTAAGGAAAGTATAGTATACTGCATCTATATATCCAACTTTTTCTCCTCCTATGCCCACAAAGTTCTGCCTTTACAATTTGCTAACACTTTGTCCTCGTCACACATGTAGGTACTTGCACGGGGGGACCTAAGCGACTTCACATTAAGTTCGGGCTATAATATTTTTCTTATGTATGTGCAAGTCTTCAGCGCTTATAAAAAAAAGGTCAAAAACAAATATATGTGTAATGCCATTATGAACGGGTACATATCGGTGAGATTTTATTACAAGGTATTTGTAAGCTTTCTGTACACGGCTTACTCAGTCGCGTCTTGCTCATGCATGTTCCTATAGGTGATGCTTGAGTGATGTTTGCATAAACATTCCTTCATATTTAAAGAGCACTTCGTCACTCGCACGAGTATCCTGAGCGACAAAACACGTCACTTGTTACACTGCTTACCAACCAGGGCTTCTCGTCAACAAGGCAATATCCGACCTAGTACCATTTCAACAATATGTTCGCCTAAGCATCATAGTTCGTCTTCCACAGGATCAGGCATTGAATATCTGACCATTATGGCTTCTTTACTTTCGAGGAAAATTCTATCCTTATGGGAATTCCTTCGACGGCTTGCTAAATGTGGCAGCGGACCTCATTGTCCTAGATCGCCTTTTATGTGCCCTTGCAAATGACTCTTCTGTCCCAATGGTGGCCAAATATTTGCCCACTGGATCTGCACACAATTGAGGCACCAGCTGCTTAACTGGGGCAACCTACCTTGACTCCCGGCGGGTATACCTCTGCAAGTACAACCGCCCGAGATTACGGTCTGTACCTATGTAAGAAAGGAAGGCTGGGAAGCCCACCTACTACCATCCTTTCGGGAAGCCAGCTATGCATGGTCTCCCAGGAACGATATCTGCATATCAATATTCTGGAGCTGACGGCCATTGTGGAAGCCTTTCACTGTTGGCAGGAATGTTTAAACGGCAAGGGAGTTTTCATTTTGTCCAACAACTCTACAGTGGTGACTTATCTCAAACGACAAGGAGGGAGCCAAGTCCCCAGACCCTTGCGTCCAGGTGTTGGATTTCTAAAGTGGTGTTGTCAGCAACAAATCCACGTACAAGTTCGCCATATCCCGGAACGTCTAACGTGCTAGCTGATTCTTTGTCCCGGAACAATCAACTAATATAGACGGAATGGTCTCCCCATCCCTCGGTTTTCACTCATATGTACCCGATGTGACGGACCTTTGGTGGGCCTGTTTGAGGTGAAATACCAAACTCCCAACCACTGTATCTCCAGTCGACGCTTTATCGCTAGATTGGTACGGCCTCGATGCATGCACCCACCCTCCAATACTTCTGATTCCAAAAGTGATACAGAAAGCAAGGAAATCAGAGCGTCACCTTATCTTCATTGTACCACTCAGATGAGAGACGTCATTGATCAACGACTCATCAGTCTCGCAACCTCGGAAAATTCGGATTTTCCCTCATGTACTCAAACAACTACGACGGTTGTTGTTTCATTCCTACTCAGAACTATTAAATCTGCACGTCTGAATCATATTAAAAAGGCCCTCGGAAATAAACAATTCTCAAGACTAGACATGAAGAGAATTGCTTTATCAAAGCATACGAAGTCAAATGCCACGTTTTCATCCAGTGGTGCACAAATGAACACATCTTACTTCTCCAGGCATCTATACCGCAAATAGCTCATTTCCTCTGGCTCTTTGAAGAAAGTTCGTACCGAATACGATAAAAGGTTACCGCCTCACAATCGCTCACATCATTCGTCACCTCGGAAGAGAGGATTTTGGATAAAGCAATGACTTATCCGACATTCTCTCCATCACTGAGTATACACGGCCAAAAACGTTATCCTTGTGCCCAAAGGGGAACCAATTTTTGGTATTAACCTGACAGAAGAAGATATATTTGAATCACTTTCAAGAGCATTAGTGTTGCAACTTTCATATAAGACCTGCTTCCACATGGCACTGGCGACGGCTGGCAGAATTAGTGAATACATGCCCTATCAGCAGACCCGAATTACATGCAGTTCCGACAAGACGGGTGAGTCTTACTGAAGACTGCATCCTCTTTCATCGACTAGAACAGGCTACCTTCCACAGGTAAGCAGACTTTCGTCATGAAACTTTTGTCTGGTCTGGACACATCAGCTGAAGGCCACCTACAAGACCCATGTCTGGCCTTCAAATGGTACATTAATAGAACAGAGCCGCTGAGTCGAAAGATATCACGTCTACTTTAACCTAAAGAAGAACATGAGAATATATCAACACAGACTATCTCGTCCTGGATTAAATGGGTTATTCGCTCTGTTTATCGAGAAATAACCCCAGCTCAAATGAACTTCGTACGCAATTCGGCTCACGAGGTTAGAGCAGTTGGCACAAGCATAACTTTCATTGGGAACTGTTCTCCAGCCGACATCTTTCAGGTCATGAGATGGAGATCGGAGTCCACATACTCTTGCTTCTTTCACCGAGATCTGTCATCCAAAAGGGCCAATTTCGATCTGGTGGTACCTATATCCGCAGCTGAACAAGTCACCCTTCCAGGTCGATCTATAGCTTCATAAGATGCGGCTTCACGACTTCCGCTGGATTTGCAGAGGGAAAATTTTTCCCTATTTGAAGCTGCACCCCGACAGATGAAGTCCTCTCAGTCGGGTTACCTAGAAGCTGTCTTACATACCTTAGGGAACCGGAAATGGTATCTCCGGGGCAAGAGGATGTACCACCCTCCACATTTTACCTCCTAAGTATCATGATTGGATAAAGTATTTAAGGAAGAAACCAATTGTTCCAAGTAAAGTATGTTTCTTCGAGAATATTTACCCAATTATAATACACATACACCCTCCCTGCAGTTTTATCCATAGAGATCATACCTTCCGCTGCAGTAGTAACCTTCAGGTTCACGTATTTTGCCGCCAATCCTTATATCAAGGGGAGATCATTCTGCCCGACCTCTGCAGTTCTCCTATGGTATTATGATTGTATAAGTATTCCCAAAAAATTGGTTTTCTTAATTCAGGCCTAGGCTTCACATATTTTGTTCTTAAGGTTTCACGTACTGACACACTGTGATACAAACCACATCGTGTGATGGACTGATGTAATATCTTTGGAACAGGCAATGTGGAAATCATTTAATCACAAAGTGTTTGCTAAGTTCAGGGATCAGCTTTCACACTTCTTTTGTATTACGGTTATAAAGTATGTAAACAATTGGTGAAAACAACGACCGAACAACCTTAGTCGGCAACACTTCCGTTGATTGTCCAGTACAGAATCATTGTGTATAACAGACCTAGTCACCTTTGGATTAAACTTAGTTGGCAGAATCTTTATTGATTGTCCAACAAAGAAATTTTCTGTGAACTAGACAACAGTGACCTTTTGAATTTAAATTTAACTTCATTAAAGTGTTTACTTAGATATGTAATGGATCACCAAATCAAAGCCAGGTTTATATAATGATATTTGAGAATTCCTAAGACCAGTGTCTGGTTGTTCAGAGTATGTGCTAGTCAAAACCTTTGCTCAATCAGGATATATATATATATATATATATATATATATATATATATATATATATATATATATATACCTTAGTATAAATTTTCATACCGTTGAACTTTTTTGTACAGTTTTAACATGTTGTACACAGTTGATCCATATAAATCGTAATTATTTGTTCGTTCTAGCAATTTTCATACTTAGAAGCTTGTTTTATTATTTAAAAAAATTGATTTGCAAATGAAATCTAAAATCAAATGGTCAGTATGTGAATATTGTACAAAACGTGGCAGAAATAAAGCAAACATTGACTGAAAATTTGTTCTATACTTCACTTATTTATAGCCTGACATATTTATGCATGTTGTAAGAATTTCTCTTGAAAGAATGTAATAGCTGTTTTAAATGTGTGGCACATATTTATTGAAGTTACTGCAAGAACTTTGACTTTTATTTACATGTAAATCGTCATATACTACTCTTTCCAATCAGATGAAAATAATGCATCCTGTATTCTTCATAGAGATCTTAATTTGAATGATATATATATACCAATGTTGACAGCAATTCACCTGATCTACTTCAGATCATAACAAAACTGGCTTCATTATCATTAGCAAGTCAGTGTCGTTTTCTTTCACAACAATGTGATAACTCTGTATACATGAGCTTTGCATTAGAGTCCCGTATAAGTGAAAACAGTCAGGGAAACAATCCAAACTTAATGAGTATAATATGTAAATCTTGTGTAAATTCCTCTTCAAAAAGGTCACACATGCCATTTCAAGATTATAGTTTAAAAAATACTGTAATATCCCAAAAACGAAATAATTTCACTTGGAGAGCCCACCTTTAGACCACGCTTCTTTTCTAGTGTCTAATTTTTAAGGCAATTCACACTATTAACTATTGAATGTGTTTTGAATTCTGGTCATATGCCAGAAGAGTTTATGCGATCAGCTGTTTACCATCTTGCATTTGTTTCTGTCCAGTGAAAACATGTTTGTTATTGCTAAGCTAACTGCATACGTGTGAACCTCCTGGACAGGAGAGTTTGCCTCCTTAGATGAGGGATGTCTCCAGTCCCTCCCATCACGTAAATCTCTTGTCTGTGCAAAATTATTATTGAACAGTTTCAATCTTTCCATTTTCTCTTTTACACCTTGCCACCAGTGTAGTATATTTATGGTAACACTGCCTGTGATCATGTGGCTGTGAACTTGCTTAAGCAGGGCAAGATGATTTAGTTGCTAATTTCAGGTAGCATAAAACAATTAATATCCGTTTGATTATGAAGGTAGGGTCAGCTGGCCTCAGTGCTTGAAGTTTGTTTATATGAATTATACTGTATTGGTCAGAAGTAATTCCGAAGGACTAAAGAGATTAATTGATTATGGTTGGATTACTTAGGAGCTCAACAAGCATAAAATGGGGTTGGTTTGACTTTGGTATTTAAGGTTTGTCGAGATGTCTAAGTATGCATTGTCTCCTAGTGCTAAAGTGCCAAAATCTAAGCAACCCAAATAGCACTTAAATCAATGATGAATAGAAACTGGAATTTCATTGGTTGGAATTAAGTTCGAAGAACATGAATGTGCATTCTGCCCTTCTGGTTTTAAAAGCTGGTACTGTTGCAAGAACAACATGCGTTGTGCAGCATAATAAAGTATATTACACACGACAACAAATACGCAATCACTGAAATCCATGTTGGCGGAACTTTGCATCAAATGTGGATAGAAATATACGAGCCAAGACACTGCCTGCCAACTTTACAGCCAAACATAATTTCCAGTTTACGGTAGATGATAATTTTACAAGTTTAGTCAAATAATTTTCCCCAACTTGGAAATCGCACAAAAATTCTCATACAAAAAGATGAAAACCACTTGCATAGTGACCCAATGTTGCCCTCAGACAACCAGTAAGACTTCTTATAATATCTCGCTGGTGAAACTAGTGCTGATAATACCTCCAATTTCATGGTTCTGATCGTCATCTTGAATATCTTGATATCTCTATTTTTACATAATTGACAGTTGTTGCATGATGGGGTTTTCACCAAAAAGACATAATATGTACTTGATTCTAAATCAAAATGATCAGACCTACAATATGGCTGCCATGGTTGGCTATATGGACATTGAAAAAATAATTTGTTCTAGTAGTATATAGTTATTCCTATACTAAAGTGATGCTAATTTAACCTCCAAACTGGATGCTTTCATTGCCATCTTTAAAATCTGTATATGGCTATTTCTCCTGAACTGATGGTCTTATTGACTTGCGGTTTTCACTAATACACTTACAGCAGTATGTATCAGATTCTGACTGCCAACATGGACTTCAGTATGGTTTTTTTTATTGAAAATCTTGTTCTTGCTACTCCTCTTGTGAATGAGTTTTGAAATTCAGACCTAATTAATTTTTTTGGTCAAGTCTAAGGCTATTGCTGGCATTGTTGATTTTTGTGCTTCAACAAACCTGTGAAGCACACAAATCCAATACTGTCCAATACCAGATGATACGTTGGGCAAGAGTTTCAGATTTCAAAATATCAATGAGACTACGAATAATTCGATTAAAGAAATCAAACATAGAATGGTGAGGAAAAAGTACAAGGCTGTGTAAAAATTTTGGAATGGGTATAATGGATACCAGCTTAGGAGTAGCATAAACATTAATCGGGACCATTATTGCTTTAGCTTTCAACAGGTTTTGGAACGACTGCATTATGATTTGTTGCCAATGTTTCAGAGGTCAGATGGCTTTACCACAAGTTATTTAAACATAGTGAGATAGATGCCTCTACAGATTAAGTAATATTGACGATATTGTTAGTAAGGCAGTAAGTAATAATGCATCAAATTATGAAAAATTTAATCTCATCAATGAATGCAATCACTATAATGAGATGACTCGTATCAGAATTACCACTCTCAAGACTGCTGACAATGAAAGCAGAAAAACGGATGACCTCTTTTAGAAGAGGGAAATATATTGTGAGAGAAAGAAATATTAGCCAAAGGGTCCTGAGAAAATAAGTAACAGATCTATGACTAGACATTACAAGGTAACTCTCTAACACTTGGTTGTTTATGTTTCCGTTGTTTACATTTGCGTTACATAGATGGAAGCCCGTATTACCATAGAAGATCTGACAGAGAAAAAGATGCATTTATCCAAACCTATAGACAATGGGTATTGTAACCTTCTTATGTAATAGATTTTATTGTAGGATTACCACAATATTTTAAACAATTTAATGAACAATATCTTCGACTACATCAACATTAAAAATGAAACCAAGACTTTATTAATATCTGATGATTTTTATAATTTAGAAATATATAATATGTACAAAGTCAAACAGGGCATGACAGCTGATAACAACAGCAACGAAGGCATAAATATTAAATAGAAACATAACTCTAGAGTACTGATTTACTCCTAGAAACAATTATACTTTATATATATATATATAAAGATCTCCTGAATCAAATAAAGACAGTGGGGTTTTTTGAGATCTACGAACATTTTTACATTTTTCCTTATCAACTAAACTATACCAAAATTTTTTATAACAACTCTTTCTAGAGTCCCTGTCTGTTCAAAAAACATTTAACGGTGATTTAGTATTTCACATGTGGTAAATAGTTCATATAAACAATTGCAAAGGTATGCTGAATAGGCTGAATACCACCATTAAAGATGAAAAAGTGAAGGTAATAGATAGTCGTTGCATGCCAATTACATATGATATTCACGTTGAATAAATGGAAGAGGTCCTGCTGATAATCTAACAGAAGAGAAAGCAACACCGATCAATGTTGGTGATCATGAATATAAATTTGATGCTGCTAATAGAGCCTATGTTCATAAATGAGTTGATGTCCAAATACCCAAGACTTTAGGAGATCAGAATCTGAAAGATATCATTATAAGGCGAGAATAAGTTGATAATAAATTGACAAACTATAGAACAAAGCTCAAATGACATTTCAACCAAACTCTCAGAACCGCAGAAACAAATAGATGTAAACAAGATGAAGATTTTAAATGCCCAATAATTATTTGTCAGGAGATTAATTACCATAACCAGTGCTTTACAGGTTCTACAAAGTTCCGGAGACAGACCAGGAATACCTGAAGAAATAGCAAACATGCAACAATACTAACACGCCATTGAACCGAGGATGAATGCTCAAGTATTTGCCTTGGTGATGTGGAGGCAATTGGTAAGTGTCTGAAAAATGACAATACTGCACAAGCTCAACTTAAATAGCCGTAGCAGGAATTAAATAATGAAAAGAAACAAGATAATAAGGAGATTAAAAAGTTAGATGAGGACTTGAAAGCTGGTGTGATCAAGTTAGATGATAGGCTAGCAACTATCACCGATCGTCTTTAGCAATTAAACAAGAATTGCTTTGAAGATGTCAGTGGAAAGCTAGTGGACTTAATGAAGAATGGAAAGCTAGCGGACTTAATGAAGAACAGAAAGCTGGTGGACTTAATGAAGAATGGTAGTGTGAATAAAATCATTGTCAGATTGATGAAAACAATCTGTGATCTCTGCAACAGAATTAACGTGTTAAATGATCATACCTTATCAACTCGAAAATGAACTATCTGCTGGAATAGAACAGAAAAGAAAAACAAACAAGTTCTAACAGATACTAAACTATATACAGATCAAGAACTGATTTATAATGTTGGTATTGTACAAGGAATTATTGGCTTATTATATAATATGGTAAAATGATTAAGGAATGATTTAAAAGATGTGGAATAAACGCTAACAACAGAAATATGTTTTAATAACATTATGAAAGCACAGCAGTAGTTGACAGAAAGACTTCAGCATTAAGTGAATGAATTTATACAGCTAACTCTGAAAAAAGGAGACAGAGATATTCGAAACTGAACTAAACACAAAATTCATTAAAGGATTGTTTGAAATTTTGACGTTTCTCCAGTTACTGGTTGAATTCTGCACACTCACGTTTCTCTGAACATAAATTCCTCAAGACGAATTGCCAAATTCTATGAAAAAATCAAGTGAATATCTCGAGTATAAATACAATTTTCATTGATATAAAGTTTTAACCTTTTCCTCAGATATGGTTTTTATGACAGTGAAACGATTACTTCCGATTTCATTTATCCTGACTTTTACATTGGACTTCATGTAGATAACCAGATTGCTATTTACTCTTAGATGTAAAGCAGATAGAACCTAATCTCAGTAGAATCAAAGAAACACACACATATTATCTGGAAGAGAACAACACGATGTTGATCAGATTAAAACATAAAGGAGAAGTTGCCATATTAGCAGGCTGTAGATTAAAAACAGGAATTGTAAAATATCATTAAATAGCGCAGGTACAAAATATGGCAGTTAAATTTATGATACATAGTGCAATAGTTAATGATATAGCGTTTGGAGGGGCTAATAAATTGCTCGAGTTATTCGCTCCCAGTTATGAAAAAGCAAACATGGAAAGACTAGGACAATAGAAGAATGACAACAACAACAAGAAAAACCAATAGAGGCTAATAAGAAGAGAGCAAAGAGTTTGGACTCACTATACGAAAGATTGATGTAGTAAGATCTGTTACCCAATACTTACACAACTTGGATGACGCTTTTACGCTCTTTTTTTACATACATCCAGATTTATATTTTACGAACCCAAACAAACTTAGTGATTTCTTCCAACCCTCCAAAGACATGGTTAAAGATGAGTATAACTGCTGAGATTGTATGGGGTGGTGAGTGTTATGCTTCCTCACAGAAGAAGAAGAAAAATCTTTTTCACCATGTTTTACTTAATATGATAAAGATGAAGATCGATTCAAAAGTTACTGTTTATTAGCTCACACGAAAATTATGATAAACTATTACAGACAAACAATGTCTGAGCATGATGACGCAGACTGAGAAAGAGCGTACCCAATTTAATTTTCGACGATATCTCTAGAATGCCCAAGGTTAAAAAATCATCAAAAACTGACTTTCAAATACGTAACACCTTACAAGATAAGGAGGACAAGATCGACATGGGGCTCCGTTGCTATTTTCGCGTGCGAATCCTCTCAGTCATATATTCGGGCAGTACGTGTTCAACGTGTACTTTGATGCACGTGTTACTGCTCTGGCTGGTCACTCCCACCCAGCCAGCTATTCCCAATTATAGATGCATTGATGTGATTCCCTCTGATAAATTCTGTTGTTAGAGGGCGCAGGTGGCCGAATGAGGGTCCTTGACGGGCCGATAGAAAACCCGGAAGATAGTAATTAAACCTGTTACGTTTTGAAATAAAAATGTCCTATCGCTAAGTTATGTGAACCTTAGCCCAAAGAAGCATGCGAAAATAAATAGCGTAATATGGAAGGATTGCGGGGTAACCTTAAGGCTTTCTCCGACAAAGTTAATTGGAATTATCCCGGTGTGGCTTATCCAAACGCAACTTAATCACCTTAAAGCGACCAAGCGCACAAACATCTCAGTGACATTAATATTGTCAAAGTCAGAGGTAGCACAAATGCGGTTGCAAAAACAGTTGCGTTAGGTACCGTCGGAACTGCATCCAGGGTGGCTCTGAAAAAAGGCAATCGACCATTTCTTTATGCGTGATGAACGCAGAGCCATGATTTCCCGCACATGGAAAACTGGTATCATCAACCTGGATTGATCAGTTGGTTTGCATACGTGGTGACACTCAAACATTTTATGTCTTTAGACTCGTACGGGCTTGCACCACCACTTGAACTTGTTGACTATTCAGCCCGGGCAGGAGATGAGGACCACTATTTTATTCAAAGCTGCCGTTTCAAACTACGTGGACAGGCTAATATGTGGAAATTTTGTTATAGTGTTGCGTGCACTTGAACCTATTGATTCTACATTATCACTTGGAAATTACGCTTAATAGTATACCAAATGTCTGTTTACATTCACGGACACTCAACCACCTGACGACACGACTCGGATGTGGATCTGACCAGACTTGACACCAAAACAGTTTACCAGCCGGGTTATTGTTGACGTCGACCCGGGCGAGCTTGTGACTTTTGAAGATCGAACTGGAACAAAATGAAACAATTAACGTGGACATTCAAGATATTATTTTGAAGCTGCGAGGTGCTGTCGTAATGAAACTGGCCGAAATCAATGAAATCTAGGAAATATGAGACTCTGGTATGTCGGATGCGTTTATCAAAGACAATGTTGATGATGATGATGCTAATCAATACAATATGTGGATGAACAGATCGCAGAGGTTCCTTCGCTACCACGCGTAATAACTTCATGCAGGCAAATTAAAAAAATATTAACTAAAGAAGGGCAGTAAAACGATAGTTTAACAACCTTAGGAAATGGCCAAATTATTTTCCATTCTCATGTAAATGTTTTAAATAAAACCAAACTTCACGTCTTAAAGATGCTTAAGTCAGGGTCAAGCATGTTTATCATAATGGGAATTTAAAGGCTGGCGGGGTAGAATGCTAATACTGACAAATGAACGGGGGGGGGGCATCTTTGTATAATATCACCAATTTCACATACTATGATAGACCTTACGATGTTGCTACAGAACCTTTTACATTCGCAGTACCAGTATCAATAGTCGCCAAATATGAAATTCAGTTCGAAAGACTCATCTTTGATCCAGATGGGTACTTAAATCATCTTTGGCGTTTTTGTTGAAGATTAAATTTATTATTACATATAAGTGATGGATTTTGATCGCAGTGATGAGATTGTGGAATTTGCCGACGTAGTGATGGATCGGCTGAGCAGTGATGTCAACATCAATTGTCATTGTGTTCCACTTGTTGGTGCATATCTGCCTGAAAACGGTGTTAACGAACCCTCACATACACTGAAATACAATTATATTAAGGGTCAGTTAAAAACCAACAGGTGGCTCCAACAAATCCACCCCGGTTGCATTATCTTGCACCAACATTGACTCAACCAAGAAGAGAAAAAAAACATAAAATATTATTTAACAAGAATACATTTGTCTGTGTAGCAATTTTTAGGGCTATCGTTCAGACTTCACTGAATGGTGTAATCGATGTGTTTCTATATGAACGTGGTATTAGGCCCTCGGAACTAACAATTGCCACAGACATAAATATTCCTCAGGCAGATATTTCTACACTTGTTGGACAGTTTTACCAGTAAAGAGGTGTAACTGGTTGAAGTGCGTTAAAAAGGCAAGATTATTGAGCAATTATTCTTCGTCATCACATTATTAATAGAAGAACTATGACAGACCCTCAATGTTACCGATGGGAGAAACGAACTGAAGCGGAACAACAGCTGCAGATGAAATCGCCAAGAGAACCGCGCTACTCGTGAAATACAAACGTTTCTGTGTGTTTATAGATGATATTTACAGAATCGCCGCTGCAACCGCCATTGGTCTGGGTGTAGCGGGAATCACGACTACGTTAACAATCATAGGCACACCAATCTGAATCGTTGTTGGAACGCTATCAATAGTAATTGGTATAAGCGCTAGTAAATAAAATCTGGTCGCGCTGCATTCGCGACTACGTGTCAGTTCAGTCTGCCAGAACTAGTGATTCCAGAAGAATACAAGAAGACTTTGAGAGGCGATATTTTTTTTATGTACGACAGTGGTCCAGGTCTTCAGCGAACACTGATTTTCAATACAACGTAATCTGGATTTGTTAGCAGAATCTCCTCATTGGTATGCAGGTGGAACAAACAGATCTGCTCTACCGCTCTGAGCAGATTTGCACATCATCACCGGTAAGTACAATGCAGTGATCCAAAATTTTTTGTATACTACTGACCGAGCGCAACACCAACGCGAACCATGGAGTCCTCGCCGAACTAAACAATCTCAAATCTACCCTCGCTCCAGCAACTGTTATAACCGATGTCGAACATGCTGCTCTTATGTCAGTTTCGACTACGTACCCACAGGCTCAACAATGACGATGTTTCTTCCACTTCAGCCAGACATTTGGATTTCAGCAGCAATACACGAACAACCCTTAGTTTGCCGTATCAGCTCGCCAGCTAGCTGCCGTGGCATTTGTTCCAGCTGTGAATGTCACCGAGTCTTTAAAAAAACTGATAGAATCTTCATACTTCCAGGAAAGCGCTGGCGAACTTTAAGATCTTCTGGATTATTTTGAGGACAACTGCATCGGAAGACCGGGACGGCGTTCGCGGGATAATCGAAGACACAGGGGAGTAACACGGTTAAATGGTACCCTGGGGAAAAGGCGTAAATGGCGCACAGGGCGACTATTCTTTCCCAAAGGGCCAGAATGCAAGGCCCAAAGGGCTGAAGCAGGGTGCGTGTTCTTGGGAGGGGCACTAGCTAGGAGGTTTGGGGAGCAATGTGAGCTCCCAAAGAGGGGCCCTTGCCGCCATCACTTTTCCTGCAATTTAACGCCATTCGGTGGCTTTTCCTGGCATCTAAATTCCTTCATTCACACAAGACAATCAAGCACCATTTTATGCATATGTCATTTCCACATTAGGCCCATTGATCGAAGTGAAGAATCACACTACAAATTACATATTTCAAAAACACCCTACAACGGAGGAATTTTCTTAACAGTTTAAATGTAAATACTATAATTTACTTTTCATAGAAACTGCGATCCCGAATTTCGCTGGTTTAAAACCAAAATAAAATTTACCGCATATGGTTCTACAATTGCAACAGTACAAAAATGTGAAGAATTTTCGCCGAATTCAAGCGACCTTTCGCTGCGCATACACTAAGTCATTTTTCTTTGTATTTATAAAACACCACGCAAGTAAACTCGAGAAACACAATCCTTCATCAACAACGGCTGTAACATTTTGAAGTTTGAAGCCGTGAATCACTACCAACCGAAATACACAGCTGGCAATACACGAACCAAATCACAACTGACAAAAGTTCAAATATTGATATTAAAGAAATCAGCCGTATCCAAAATTAATATCTGTCGGTGTCTACAGAAAATATAATCCCACATACCCCCTTCCCATAAATCGAACTACTAGTGGTTGTCTGACGGACTTGAAGATAGACGTCTATTTTAAATGACTGATGCTTTAGGCGATAGTATTGATAGGTGTCTGAATCCCTCTCACTCACCGTGATGAGAAAGAGGATTAGCGGTGTATTAGGAGGTGCCGATGGATAGAGTAACATTTTGTTCATGAAGCACACGCTGGCAGCAGATATCGGTTTGCAGATTCTTGTTATAACGGTGCGTTATGTAATTTGCTGAAGGGTCGGAATTCAAGAGTAACAAGTAACCAATTTACAAACACACCATTTTAGTCATATTCGGAAAAAAAATTTATCAGCTGTTTTTGCGCCCCAAGACCTCTCCGTCCACCCTCACCCTCCCACCCCCAGTTAGTACGCTACTGCGAAGACAACCTATTTTCGCGCTAAATTTGTGGAACACTTAACAATGCAACCGTTCACTCATCTTGGACTCAGCCTGCTGCTCGGAGCTATTTGCCCATCACCAGTGTCGGATTAAGATTTTCCAGGGCCCTAAGCACTGAAAATATGATGGTTCCCCCCCCCCCTACAAAATATGAAACTCAAAAAGAAAAAAACAATATTAAAAGCAACAAAAACAAAAAATACCAGTGTTGCCATCATTCCAAATTAAAATACTTGTATATGCAGATCGAAATGGTCATATATAATTCATTCAGTTTTATCATCAACACCTAATTTGAAATTTCCTGGTGCCCTAAGAATGTGCTTAGTGTGCTTAATGGGTTAATCCGGCACTGTTGAAATCCAATGAAGGTCTTAAATCCCACCCACCCAGCAAAGACCTCGGGCAACCAAACTGGAGTAATAAAGCACTGATCGACGACCTCAAAATGGAAAAAAGTATATACACGGGTACGGCAGCCAGCTTCGACACCATAGTAAAAGATTATGGCAATCGACCAATTTTGTGTTTTTTATGCGGATTAGCGAATAACCTGAACCTTTAAGTTGAACTTTAGTTTTGATAATTTTGATATTGAGTTTATCTGAGATCGTATTCTCAAATTTTATGTATCTAAAATTAAAATCTAACTATGACTATACTTTAAAACAATATAATAGTAGATTTCTTTGGTAATAAAATATATAATTTATCGTATCTCATTTGTTGCGCGCCTTGTTTGTCCACTCGCCCTCTTATCGCGCGCTCTTATCGACTCGCCCTTTTCTGTCGGTAAATCGAAAATAAGCAGCTCTTGAGGTTTCAAGTGACGTTGGAAAATGTAAACTGCACACTCTGGTTCTTGTATTATATTTTAAAGGAATATAATTTTCATGAATTGTAATAGGTCTAAATAAATATTTCTTTCAAGATTTCAAATTGCTTTTATTTCGGCTTCCTTTTAACCACAAAACAAATGTTTCTTATAATCAGGAAAATGTAATGCCGATAATGTGTATAACTCGCTCTCTCGTGCCACTAGATGTTATAGTACATAACAACAGATTAGGTAAAGAGGAAACGTTTTGCCCCAAAAATAGAACAGTTATAACTGCCCATTGTAACAGCACAATTATCAAGAATTTACTGAAATATTCAAATGAAAGTTAGGCGGATGTGCGTCACTGTTGAACCCATCAATACAATACAGACGCACTGTTTTTCCGTCACTAAGAACACTTTACCATACTTGTTACCTGTCACTACAGGACCGTTTATCAAACATGGGGATACTTAATTTTATTGTATAAACGATACTCGTATTTGCAATCCATGAAAGGGTTAGGTTTGAAGGCTAAAATGATTTAGATGATAATTCACGAAGTAAAATATATGTTTTGCATACTGATGTGTACCTACTGCTGTATTTTCAGGAATAGTAATAATTAATATAAAAATAATTAATTACATATTCGGCGATCCCCAAATCACGATTCAGGTATGTAGAGCGAGGAGGGGTGATACTCTCAATGATCACCATGTCGATATGAGCATAGGTCAGATATTTGCCTTCTCGATTGCTGTAGCCATCTGTGGAGGATGGATTTTCGTATGGATAATTCACTTAGCTGCTCTACTGTACGGGTAAGAATTATTGGGTGTAATAAATTTATATTTTTAATTCCAGGGCATGGTGGTGCGGTACAACACAGGTCCTCGCCTGAAGTTAATGTTTATCATTAACAGGTGTTGCAGCATCCCAGTTAAATCGATTCTACGATGTATTTTATACAGCGGAAATACCTTTCTTTATTTCCCTGAGCATATTATGAAATTAAATTGATATATCAAGAAGAGAAAGCACACAATGGTTGAGATTCTTAAATCAGGAAGTGTTCATGACTGTCGTCCTGCACCCCACCCCCATGGTATAGTGGAATTCTAATATATTGGGGATCTATGCTTGAAAACGGTGTATCCATAGGCTTATTTGGTTTGGGGTCATTTTGACCAATTTTCACATACTATTGTGAGACGTTTCTTACCGAGGCCAATTTGCTCTGGGTCGTTTCAGTACTATAGACTATTAAAATTACCTTCCCGTTGTATCTACTTCCCTACCGATTTTAAAAACGAAAATATCAGCCAGAACAGTTAACAGCGCTAGTTTGTTAATTGTAATTAAACTGAAATAAATTTTTTATTGAAATCAACAATTATGTGGGGGAAAACTTTCATGATTTAAAAACTACCACCACCCCCATTATAATTAAGCTGAAATCAAAGATTGTCAGAGTACATTTTCCAGCAAAGGAGAAACATACTGCAACAACAATTACAGTTTGCTTGCTTACTTGCATTTTCTTGTTTTGGCATAAGCTATATGACATTTGAGACTACCAGATTTCAGTATCCAAAATCACTCTTTCTGCCCTGCTACATCTATGTATGGGTTATAAATAGAAAAGACATGTAGATATTTAAGTTACTGTAATGTGGATCATTGTCAGTATGAAAATTTTAAGTTGTTCATATTTCTTATGCAAAGGAATATGTAAATGTAGGTACACACCATATTTGATGACCCTGCCAACCAATCACAATTGCATCTTGAAATGACAATTTGCTTTGGGTGGTGGTCGGGGGGGGGGGTGGTGGCTAGACCACTGTCATATGTTACTGTGCCATAGAACCCTACTAAAACAAATTTCATTTCTGCAAATAAAAGAGGAGAAAAAAAAGATCAATCTGATATCCCTATCTCAATCTTACCCAGTTTTGTGAAATAAGCAGTCATGTTGTGGTCATCTGTCTTCAACAGTTAAGCTCTTTGTCTCTCTCAAAGAAATTTGAGAATTTTGTAAACGATATTTTCATTTGACATTAGGTGAGAATGAACTCAAGTTTTTAATATTCTCTTTTCATGATATTGATACAACACACACATTTATTTTACTTCCAGCTCATTAGCTAACTGTTCTTTTGCCAGTTATTCTTATCGTTTAAGTTGACATAATTTCCTAATCATGGTTAGTTTAAAATAATGACATTCACTTTTAGATATAACTCATTGCCCTGCTGCTCTTCTTGTCAGTGATCACAGAAAATCTACTTTTTTTCTCTCTCTCTCTCTCTCTCCCCATGTTGTGAATTGAGTCTATGGTTTATTTTTTTTATATAAAAATGATCTCATTAGACATTTATTTAATATACATATAATTTAAAATGTCTTCACCAACGATAGGATTTTAATGTTGACGTGTCTGCTTCAGACAGACAGGACATACTTGTGAAGAGAACCATGCTTTATGAACACAATTGAAAATGCATTTTTTAATTTGTTTTGTTTAATAGCTGCTGCATATGAAACCTCCTCATTCAGTATACAGTATTGTTTAAATAGTTTATGGGGGATGCATGTATCATGAAAATATATAAATGGATTTTCATGTCTTAGGCAGTCAGTAGCATGTTCTCTCTCTCTCTCTCTCTCTCTCTCTCTCTCTCTCAGTGAATTGATAAATTGTATTTTCATTTCACTGATATCAAAATTATTTGTTTTTTTGTTGAAACAGCTAGAAGATACTCATTTATGACCCAATCTTTACTCATTTTAGAACATTTATCACAACTGCTCACAGCCTACCTTCCCCACTCCACTCACTTGTGCACACTTTTTACATTCATTACCAAGATGCATATTATATAATTGAATATACTTTCATTGGGCTTCTGTCACTCTGCACTCAAGTTTTCCATATGATCACTTGTAGCAAGTATGGGTTTCACTGGTTTTTGCATGTAAAGATTTTAGCAATTTTTATTGTAAATTTATACATCACATTTTGACAATAAAAAATTGTACTTATTATTCTTAAATAATTGATGATAAAGATATTGTGAATGTTTCTGATGATGTAGGACTTTGAAAAACTCTGAAAATTTGATGCTTCACTCAGTATATAATGTTTGTGCCTCAATGCATCATGCTAAAACAAACATGTATGGTAATTTATAAGGGCAATGATGTCAACAACTCAGTGCACCCACTTTGCTCACTCATTGAAACTCTAGTGCATGCTTGCTTGGATCAGAAACATTAATCATGCCACCACATCAACTCCATGGTGATCAAGGACTGCAACTCCATGAGAAAGCATGGTGTACAGAGATATTCTCTGTGAAAATTAATGGCAGCTCCATCAGGATGTGTCAGGAAATTGTGGCAGTACTTTTAAGCCTGTCCATCCCCACTGTAATGCATGGAGAAACAAAAGATCATGTGATCTTTGCTGTATCAAAATAGTTAACTTGCATAACTATTCACAGAATTTACAAGTATTATTTTTTTTAAAAAAAAAAACTAAAACACTGCCACCAAATAAACTATTTTTTTAGAATGTTTTGTCAAGTACAACAGCACAAAACACGCACATCACTACCTTGATGTTGTCTTTGCTTCTTGATCCTGTTTTTATTCTTAAGCTTCTTGATGTCTTTAACCATAGGCTTCTTGATGTTGTCTTTATCCATGGGCTTCTTGATGTTGTCTTTATCCATGGGCTTCTTGATCCTGTTTTTATTCTTGAGCTTCATGTTGTTTTTATCCATGGGCTTCTTGATGTTGTCTTTTTTGTCCATGGGCTTTTGATGTTGTTTTTATTCATGTGCTTCTTGATGTTGTCTTTATCCAAGGACTTAATTGATGTTGTCTTCATCCATGGACTTGTTGATGTTGTCTTTATCCATAGGCTTCTTGATGTTGTCTTTATCCATGGGCTTCTTGATGTTGTCTTTATCCAAGGACTTAATTGATGTTGTCTTTATCCATGGGCTTCTTGATGTTGTCTTTATCCATGGGCTTCTTGATCCTGTTTTTATTCTTGAGCTTCATGATGTTTTTATCCATGGGCTTCTTGATGTTGTCTTTTTTGTCCATGGGCTTTTGATGTTGTTTTTATCCATGTGCTTCTTGATGTTGTCTTTATCCAAGGACTTAATTGATGTTGTCTTTATCCATGGACTTGTTGATGTTGTCTTTATCCATAGGCTTCTTGATGTTGTCTTTATCCATAGGCTTCTTGATGTTGTCTTTATCCATGTGCTTCTTGATGTTGTCTTTATCCAAGGACTTAATTGATGTTGTCTTTATCCATGGACTTGTTGATGTTGTCTTTATCCATAGGCTTCTTGATGTTGTCTTTATCCATGGACTTCTTGATGCTGTTTTTATCCTTGGGCTTTTGATGTTGTTTTCATCCATGGGCTTCTTGATGTTGTCTTTATCCTTGGACTTCTTGATGTTGTCTTTATCCGTGGGCTTCTTCATGTTGTTTTTATGCATGGGCTTCTTCATGATGTCTTTATCCATGGGTGTCACAAAACCTCTTTTTTATGGACTGATTGAAACCTGATGTTTATATAATTTATATATTTCTTAATTATATATTGTCTGGCCACATTATAGCCAGTATTGAAGAAATGTTTGTGTAAACATATTTCTTTTCTTTGCACTTTGTTGTTTTGCAATAAATGGTGATCAGAGTTGCTATTTACCATCACCACCTTAAAGATGTTGTTTTTATCATGGCATGGCAAATTTGAATTACACTGAATACTTATTCAGTGATATTGGGAACTCCACCACTTTCAACCTAAAAGTCACATTTGCTGAATTTTGACAAGAATGAGATTTCATAAATGTGACAATAACTATGCAATAATATGCTTCATAGTGTTTTATAACACTGATATGAAATGAAAAGAACGTAATGTGCATGTATGTAAACCTTTCAGATTTACCTTTGCATTCTTTTTCATATTGGGTTGGGAACTTTACATGTATTGCAGTTATATTAATCCAAATATTGAAGTCACATAGTATATACAGTCAGATTCCTTTTCAGGTTTCGAAAATTACACAAGGCACCCCCAACTATTTCCCCGGAAGACCTCCAGGGTGTATCCATCATTAAGCCGCTAACAGGAGTGGATCCTAATCTTTTCTACAATCTTGAAACTTTCTTTAACCTTAACTTTCCTGCAGTAAGTACACCTGTCCTGTAAATACATGTAGACATTGGAAAATTTGATCACTTGTTAAGAGGTAAAACATGACAAGACATGTATAGCTTATTCAAGAAAAGTCCTAAAGCATGTCAAGATATGTATAGCTTATTCACTTCAAACTTTTTATTGATCCTACAGTATGTACTCAGCCTTAAAGACTTGTGCATATTTTATTGTAGTAGTAGATTCATTATTTACTTTTTATTAGCATTTGTTGTCTAAAGATACCCCATCTTGTAAAAATTGTGCATTAGTTAAATTTTATTATTATTATTATTATTATTATTATTATTATTCAGGAAAAGTCCTGAAGCATGATGAGACATGTATAGCATATTCAAAAAAGTCCTGATTTTGATTTAGACTGAATTTGGAACATACATTTACAGGGTTGACATTTACACTATTCCAGTTGCCCAAGGCTATTTGCTTGTTGCTAGTTCATTTGGGCTAGTTAAAACAAAAACAATGAAATTTAAGAAATGGACGTAATCCTGTCTGTCCAGTCACAGCAGAAAAAAATGGTATAAAAAATAAAAAGTTGTAACTCAGAAAACAGGATTTTATGATTATGATTATGATCATTAAGGCATTTGTCACTTGCTCACTACTGTGATGGTGAAGTGTCCCAGTGACTAGGACTAGATCACATGAAATCTGATTGGCTATTGAGTACTACAAATGGCAGATTGTTATGACTGATTACAAGAATTTGATGTTCTGTCTATAAAATGGAATGGACTTAAAATTTACCCCATTAAATTTTAAATCTAGGCTCATTTTAAGGATAGACCATTAGAAATGGAATGGACTTAAAATTTACCCCATTAAATTTTAAATCTAGGCTCATTTTAAGGATAGACCATTAGAAATGGAATGGACTTAAAATTTACCCCATTAAATTTTAAATCTAGGCTCATTTTAAGGATAGACCATTAGAGTCCTATGCTGTATCATAATAGTATCTAAGTGGAAAGTACCACGTATTTCAGGGTATCTGACTTTTGTGATGACAGAAATGCCCTAGTGACTAGTAATTTGTCAAAATTAGCAAAATAATAATGTACCTTAGGGATTCAAAATGTATAATTCATAATGAAGAAACAGTATAAAATAGAAAAATATCAAGTAACACCACAAGTAAAATAAAATAATTGACTGTAAGATCAGTTTGCAAAACCACTGAATGATTGCATTGTTAAAGACGCTATTATAAAATGCATCATGAGTGGATAAAGAGAATTGAGGAACATTTGATTAGGCGTATTGATGTTAGAATTTCATAAACTTTGTCCAATGTTATAATTAAGGATTTATGCAATTATATATATATATATATATATATATATATATATATATATATATATATATATGTGTGTGTGTGTGTGTGTGTGTGTATTTTTCTGATATTAATTCTCTACCAGTAACAAAAAACATTTCTTGTAAACACTATATCCAAGTTTTGAAATTATTTGCAAAGACATATCTAAAAATCTTGCCACATTTGAAATTCTTAATTATTTGGAAGCCATAATCAAGCACTTACTAAGTAACTTTTCTGAAGTTGAGGAATGAGATGCTTTTATTGATTATCAAATTATTTAAAGCATTTTACCAACTAGGCAAGGTTGTACAATCATGGCACATGTATGGTTTTCGGTATTAAGTAATAATGACCCCGCTGCCACAGGAATTGTAATGCATACCACATAGTGCAAATGTCATGAAACATGATCGCTGCTGCTGTGCTGATAACGAAAATAAATGTGAGTTTTATTGTCATTTATTACAAGTTAATTATCACACACACATTTGTTGAAATGTATATAAGGGTTCTATTTATAGATTCTCATATATAACACCCCCCTTAAAAAGTTTAAATTTCACACACACACACACACACACACACACACACAGAACTAAAATACCAGAGAGGGGAGTTTTGTATGAAGAAGGGACAACTACTTTCAACTTAAATTGCCGAGTAAAGAAACCCATGGCATTAAAAAAAAAATGAATTATAATTAAAATTCCAGTGAAAGCCATGTGCCTCTGTACACCACAGATTAAAGGCATGTGCCTCTGTACACCACAGATTAAAAAGCCCTGTGCCTCTGTACATCACAGATTAAAGCCATGTGCCTCTGTACACCACAGATTATAAAGCCATGTGCCTCTGTACACCACAGATTAAAGCCATGTGCTCTGTACACAGATTAAAGCTTTACATCATTAACAAAAAAGTTATGCAGTAAAGATTTTACATTTGCAAAACATTTGTAAAATATTGCTAATTTTGTTTTAATAAAAAGAATAAGAGATTAAAATATACAGTTACGGTAGTGTTTTGTTTTCTGCTCTACTGGTCATAGACCAGGAGACCTTATGAAGATGTCCTGTTGTTTGCCATCTGACAGACATCCATCCATTAGCAGAAGTTTGCAATCACACCTCCTTCTAAACAATTTGAAGATTGGCATGAAGGTTTACACACAAATTCATTGCAAGGTCAAGTTAGTCCTATATGGAAATGGTGCTGCTCAGACATCCAGTATGACCACCACAACAGCCATCTTGAAAATATTGTTATTCCTACTTCTCCTGAGTGAATGGTAATATCAAAATGGAGGTTTCACTGAAAGGCTTCTTATGATGTCTAGTTGGTCCTAATTGAAAATGGTGCCAATCAGACCACCATGGCATTGGGAAGATCTTGTTATCAATATTCCTCATGAACATAAAGTCACAAGAACATGGGGTTTTCACCAGAAGGCTTCATGTGATGTCTAGTTGATCCTTAATGTAAATGGTAATGGTCTGACTTCCATTATGGCCATCCTAGCAACCATCTTGAAGATCTTGTTATAGCTTCTCCTCCTGAGCAGAATGCCATATTGACTGCTAATGATATCTAGTTGACTGCTAATGATATCTAGTTGACTGCTAATGATATCAAGTTGGTTCTAAATAAAAATTGTTAATCTTAGACATTCAATATGGCAACCATAGTGACCATATTGAAAATCACGTTATCACTTCTCCTTAATGGATGGTCATGTCAACATGGGATTTTTAATAAGGAACTTCAAATGATGTCAACATGGTCCTAGATTAAAATGGTCCTTATCTGATGTCCTCCATCTTGACAGTCTTGTACTTTTGAATGGAAGGTCCTATTGTTATGGGTTTTCACAAGAAGTCTTTTTATGATGTCTAGCTTTTACCAGAAATAAAATTCTGCAACTGAATATCTGGTATGTTGTAAAATTTGTTATCACTGCTCCATGTGAATAGATAGTTATATCAACATGGGGTTTTAACTAAAAGACTTACTGTGATGTCTGCTTAGTCCTAAGTGAAAATGGTGACTATCTGACATCCATTATGGCCACATCTTGAAAATCTTGTTATTGCTACTCCTCAAAAGTTATGTTTATATGGGGTTTTAGTGGAAGGCTTCTTAAGGTTAAATAAAAATTGTGCCAAACTGATAGTGGTCATCTTGAAAATCATCCCATCACTTCTAAATGGAAATTCATATCAGTATTGGATTTTCATCAGAAGATTTATAATGATATCCTAGTTAATTCTATATGTAAATGGTGCTAATTTGACATTCAATATGGCTACCATGGTAACCATCTTAAAAATCTTTTTATTGCTACTCCTAATACATGGAAAGTCATATTGTCATAAAGTTTTAAGCAGAATACTAATTTTGATCATTTAGTTGATCATGAATAAAATTGGTGCCCATCTGACCTCAAATATGGCTGCCAAAATGAACTTATTGAAAATCTTGTCACTGATTCTCCTAAATAGATGGTTATATCAACATGGGATTTTCCCCAAAAGTCTTTAATGGTATTTAATTTGTCCAGAATAAAAATTGTGCTAATCTTACATTCAGTTGGGCCACCACTTTAGCTGATTTGAAAATTGAATATCAGAGATGACTTCAACACTCAGCACTTAAAAGATGATATTGTCATTTCTTGAAATTCCAGGAAATTGTTTTTGGGCAGTAGATCATCAGTTCTATTTGAGAGGCTTGTATCTTTTTGGTGGGATATAATAGGATCATCCAGATGATTACCTGAAAGCTGACGGTCATTTTAAATTTCTAACACAATTATAATCATTAGTCTCCAAACTTGACACTTTTTCATGTACGAAAAATTTAGAGAATTACGATATGAACAAGAGACTATGCATATTAATTTTGCCCTTATCTTTGGAAAGACTGGTAAAAAGTAGAATGTTCTTTAAATGACCCATAAGCCTGCTTAGTAAAATGGTCCACTGGTAAGTTATGTAAGTCGGGTGAGTGTTATGCTCACATAGGCCTCTTGTTTCCCTTCCACAGTAGTTTTAAGGGATCCTCTTATTTCTGTTTCAGTATGAAATTCTGTTTTCTGTTCATGATGAACATGACCCAGCTATTATGGTGGTGCAGAAACTGGTAGAGACGTATCCAAAAGTAGATGCCAAATTATTTATAGGTAAGGATTTATATGCAGAGAGAAAAAGCAGATGTAAAATAGTTAAAGGAAAGAGATAAATGCTTCCAGATAAAAGATTTGTATGACTAATCCAGAATTAAATTGCTGTTGATATTGCTGTATGTTTAAAGATGATTTTTGTTATACTTGCATTACTGGTTTGCAAGATAGGCACATTACTTTTTATTATCGTATCATCATCACTGCTTTTATGTTATATTAAAACCAAAGTTGTTGAAAGTCGTATATCATGTATACTGTATGATACAACTCTCCCTTCATAACTCGCACCTAGATAACCCTCCCACCATAACTTGCACCTGGATAACTCTCCCTCCATAGCTCATGCCTGGATAACTCGAAAACCCTCTTATAATGCAGGGTAGGGCATGGATCCCATTTTTTGTTCTAGAAAATACCAAAAGAATTGCACCCTACTTATTGAACATGAAGAAAATCACAATCAAAACTGATAAATGAAATGGTGATGTATCACTTGTTGGAAATGGCATAAATTTATAGTAAACATTGTGAAATTTGTAACAAATCACATAATTTGTTAGATTTTCTTGGAAAAATATTTTCTTAATATGCTTGTAAATAATAATATATGGTGAAATAGTTATCAGTAAAAATATATGGTAATTGCTAACAGGTGGCAACACTATAAGATATAAACATGAATTAAAGATATTTTCAGGTGAAATTCACGTTTTGATCTTTTAATTCTGTAATAATGTAATCAGTATCATCGTGATATGTTCTCTTCTATTCAGACTTAAAAAAGTCAATTAATCATTACATCAATACCCACAGGCACTTCTGTGAGAACATAATTAAGTGTTGGCTCCATTTTGATCTACAACTTGGGGAAGTGTTTGTTGCATTGTTAACAATTGATTAATTGTTTGTTTGCCCTTGGGTGCTTTCTAGTACATATTTTGCTTCTGTTTTTGTGTAAGTTTGAACAACCCATATTTGTATTGTGTTTTGCTATATAAACACTGTTTGTGTTTGATGCAAGAAATGGTTTCATAAGCTTGTCTAATTCCTGAGTTACAATTCCTAAGTTATCTGCCAATGCAAGGCCCTTAGCTTGTAAAGGCAGGACTCACTTCATTTTTGCAGGTGACAATCTTCTGATTGAGCCACAGATTTAATACTTATTCAGTGCCATTTAGAGTCCTATGTTCAGTCAACAGGCTTTATTAGAACTTACTGTGATCATGCAGCACAGCTGACACGTGTTCAGTTGTGGCATATCCTTGAATAGATATAACAGACTGTATACTCAGTGTCATTGAAAGAGCAGAAGCACAGTCCCCACGTAAGCACAGTCCACAGGTGACAGTAAGACAAGGAATCAGAGTTGGACAGTGTTTACAACGTCCAAGATGAATTCTTGGGACTTGTAGCAGATGTCATTTCGACAATGACATTTAAATGATATTGTGAATCACAAATATGTGGACTTTACATTCATTGTTTTTTGTAAGACCTACTGAAGTAACAAATTATTGGACGATGTCAATCATATCAGTCATTTTCCAGTGTGTGACATATAATAGAATTCATGTATTTATCATAAATGGATTTAAAATGTCAAGCATTATAAATTTCTTCAGATTTTATTCCACGATGGTGAACAAAATTGTCAATTTGTTTGAGATGCATTCCACTCAAATTTGTATTTATTTTACACTGTGGTTGTCTTTAATTACCCCCATCTATCTTATCCATCAGGTTTGGCTTATTATTTTTCCAAAGTGCAACTCTGACTCAATGACAATTCACCCCTTCCAAGTTTCAACATTGTTTTTCAAAATTAATGCCTTCATTTTTGAAAAGAAAAAAAATAAACTAATTTTGAATTAACAATAACACTTGAATGAATCCAATTAAACACAAAAATCAGTGATGTAATACACAGTGTATTTAATGAAATATACTAAAACCTTTTGGAATATATTTGTTAATGATCTTTTGAAAATTGTTGATCTTGAAATTAAAGGTAGTTTATAAAGAAAATCCAACAACTCCACTATAAAAAGATATTTAAAAAGCAAGTATTCAACAATGCAACCTGCCCCACTCCTCTGTCTCCCTATCTCTCTCTCTGATGATCACCATCATTTCAAAGGTCTTTTGTTAAATCATGTCCTTGCTTATATCACGGTCTATGTTTTTTTGCACAAGTTATCGAGGGAGAGGTGTAGTTTGATTATATGGGAGTCATTCCATATCATGGGATCTTTAACTCAGATTTATATCCAGATTGTTGCTAGAGTCATGATGTAAATTATGAGAACATCATGTATTTACTGCAGAAATCATCAAGTTCCAAAGAACTGAAAATTTTGCCTTCTTGCTAAACATAGGAAACTTTCTGTCAAATTAATAAATTGATCACCATATACAGCCACATGATTTTTCATTTCAAAGTGCATTGTTGTGAGGGTGGAGAGAGAAAAGATAATAAATTAATCACCATGTACAACTTGACATGATTTTTTAACTTTACAATACATTGCTGTGAGGGTGGAGAGAGATTAGAAAGGATTATTGAAAAGCCCTTACACATTGACACCTTGTGAACTCACAGAATTGTTGTGTTTATAAGTGGAGAAAGAATTGGCTCCAAACACCACGCATCCCCACAAAGTCTTATCATTGAGCCACAGTGGACAGTGGATAGTTTCATAGAAGGCATTGCCAAGTGTTGCAAACCAGTACATGTGTACTTAAAAAGGACAAATATTACTCATAACAAAGGAAGTATATTCAAGTTGTTTCTCTTGTATTACATGTTACCATAGCTTGGAAGTTTCTCTTGTATTACACTTAAAACAGTGTGAAAGTTTCCCTTATATTACATTTACCTTAAGTTCGAAGTTTATATGTTGTCATACCTAAAAAAATGTGTTTAAATGGAATGACTCACAAATCTTAATACCTGAAAAAGCCAATGAATAAAATCTTATTTAAGTCAAATGTATCACAGATATTAAAACCTGTCTTTGTACATCCTCTGTTCTTTCTTTGACACAGTTTTTTTTTTTTAGGGTTTGATTTTTTTGCAGGTATCAAATATGTAGGCCCAAATGGAAAAGTAAACAATATGTTGAAGCCATTTGAAGCTGCCAAATATGAGTGGATAGTTATATCTGATAGCGGCATCAGAGGTGAGTCCTTATATTTGATTCCCAATCACATAAAAAAAATTGTTATGTAGCTTTCCAATGCGTGCAGTATATGCAAGTTTTTCAGATAACCACACTGATGCAGTGGACATATGTCATATATACATGCTTGTATGTTGCGTCCAGCTACAAACTGCATAGACCCAGATCTGCTGGTGCATATAGCAGATCTCAGTCTATGCTGTTTCTTTGGACCAATAAGTAGAAAACGCAGCGTAGATGTTTATCTGCCGACAGTGTGCGACAGCAGATCAGGGTCTGTGTTTTTACAGTTGGACCCAACTTATAGCAAGTAGGTTCAATAATCTGTTCATAAACAAACCTGCCAACCATGGGGCTATTGCCACTTTTGTGATCTTATCTGCCAAAGTTATGTAATAGATTTAATTTTATTACCCCTTCAGGAAAGTTGCAGCTATATAATTATGCAGTGGTGGTCACCCAAGTTCTCATGTGTACTTAACCGTTGCCAAGTTGAAACGGCCTTTGCAGACTGTCCTTTATAAGCAGTATACTAATGGGCATATTTTCATTTCTGACTTGAATAATGTTTTTTGTACCACTTCTGAAAATTTTGTTTTGACCGTCATTGAGATTGATAGATCTTATGGGAAGTTGTTTATTTTGAACAAAAAAAAGAAATTAACAGCATTGGCAGTAAACCTTGGACTTATTTTGGTAAACTGTTAAGCAGAAAATGAGAGAGTTTATGAATTTACAGTTAACTTATTCTGGACTGATACAAGCTTGTATCACCTTTAAACGAGTTTCACTAGTATATCATTTATAAGCCAAATGTAGGTGAAACAGGGGTTAAACTGTTGTATACTGTACTAATACAGCGATGTTTCACTTATTTCATCACATATACCAATAATAGCTTGTACTTGACACTATAGGGTCAGTTTATGTCAAGTATATATCACTTATAAGTCAGGGAAGAAAAACTGGTAAAAGGTAGGAATTCCTTTAAAAAATAGAACAATTTGGTCCACATCAAATGTCACTGATTCACTTTGGTGTTCAGACAAGCTGTTCTGTCATCTAACTACTCATATTCTTAACTATATTTACATGTCCAACTGGAAATATTTGCACACTGTATGTTTCAGACCTTTTAATTTATATTTTTATTTTCTCACATAGCTGAGAAAGATTCACTGATCGATATGGCCAGTTTTATGAAGCCTGATGTTGGTTTGGTATTGCAGATGCCATATGCATGCACAAGGAAAGGTTTTGCTGGTGTATATGAGAAAGTGAGTACTGGTAGTTCTATTATCATATGCCATTGATAAAAATGATTGCAACTTTAGAAGGAAAAAACAGCATAACTGTGGATAATTTAATAAACTGTTCATCTCTCCAAAAAGCTTTCACCTCCAAAACTACCTAGTTGAAAGTCTACTTGTTACATTGTGGTTAATGTCTTATTTTCTATGAAGAATCTTTCCTTAGAATCCTATGGGAAACCTATAGGATCTTACAGGCTTCCAATGGGATTCATATAGGTGCTGATAGTAGGACATTTCTAGGAAGATCAATTTTATGTAATACTTACCTGCTGCTATTGCAAAGATTATCATCTCTCACCCTACTCTGATGTCCTATAGCCATGGCCCAGGTCTAAAGAGGATGATGCTGCAAATGCCGGACTATTGCATTAGACTGGAATTACATTCCATTCGTTTCTGGCCCTCCAATTACTGATTGGAGGAGGGAATATATTCAGTGGAGTGGGGACTTAGCATGCCAGAAAAGGGTAGAAATGCAATAGTAGCAGGTTTGTTTTACCCCCTAAAAAACGACAGTATTTCTTGGATTTGGGGGGAGGGGTTAGTGGCCATGAAGGCTATACTTGTCTCTGACAGTCTCTGTTCAGTTGCACCAAACAAGCTGAATCAGTTTAATCTTATATACAGTGAGATGACCATGTGTGGTACTTCTGACAAATCAGACTTTACTGATGTTCACAATTTGCTGTTTCACTGTTGGTATTTTATAGTTTGGAAACCACATTACATATATGATATCAAAAGACAATTAATACCCTGTATACAACCACTTTGATTTCATCACATTGCAACTTGATTTTTAATCGGCTAACTCCGGAAATGAAAATAGCCTTAAATCTTTCTCCAACGCTACCCCATTCCTATGCTTTTGAACCATTTTGTTGGGAATTACCTTCTCTGTCCCTAAGTTTTGTGACATTAGAATAGAGATTTTTTTTATGTCCGAAAACATAGGGTAAAGACAGTACACTCCAGACAGAATGTTACTTAACAAATACAACAGAAGTGACTTTCAAATGTTATTTTTAATTTATGATTATAGTTTAATTTGATTCTGATATGGAAGATATACATCATTGATTTTTTTAATGGCCCATCACAACAGTGGTAACATCATGTAGTATTACCCCGCTGACCCTGTTACTCACAAACTACATTAAAAAAAAATTCAATATATAAAATAAATGATGTAAGTTGAATTTGATTTTAGTCTGATAATAAATGCAGACAACAACAGCTGCTATTATAAATACACTTCAGCTAAGAAACGCATCAAATCAGGTGTTCCACAAGGATCAGTTCTTGGAACATTACTCTTTATGCTGTCTATAAATGACTGACCATGTCATATTGAGCTGTCCATAGCTAGCATATTCACAGATGAGACAACATTATACAGTACATGCATCATGAATTACAGATTGCCCACTCAGTCCAGGACCACTCCGGTGGCCTAGTGATTAGAGCATTCACCTCGGATGCTGGAGGTCGTGGGTTCGAGCCACAGCTGAGTCATACCAAAGACTTACAAAAATGGTACTAACAGCTGCCTCACTTGGCACTCAGCATTAAGAGGTTAGTGTTAGGACTGGTCAGCCTGGTGTCAGGATAATGTGACTGGGTGGGTCATCATGCTACATGTCTACGGCATGATGCCCCAGTGCTAGACAGCACTATAAACTGCGATGCTGCAGACATCGTAGCAATGTGACTGAAAATTGTTAAAGCTACATTAAAAATCCAATTCCCCCCCCCCCCAAATACACACACACACACTCCAGTGGACTCGGGCAAGTGATTATGTGCCTACTATGAGTAGTGGATGTCCGCTCTGTCTGGTGGATTTTCACAAGTCTAGTGGAAATCCACTCAATCTAGTGGAAGTCTATAATGGATTTTGTTGCAGCTCTAATAGATTTATTTTGGCACCCATCACTGATTTTATTGTATTCGCTCTGCAAGTTGACACACTAAACAAACTGATGGGAGAACCCATGATACCGTAAACCCAACCATGGCAAGTGTCAGTTTCATAACTTTACCGGTAAGATTTCTTGTGGTATTTATTAGTGACATGTCTTGGGTTCCATACAAACAAATGCATGTAACAGAAAAAAATGTGAGGTTTTAAATTTCTTAGATATATTCCCAACTTTGATGTTCTTTCTCAATAAATGATATTTCATAAAAGTGTTATGTGTGCTGGTTATTAATTTATCATGGTTTCCATTTTATTTCCATACTATTTCCAAGACTGTGTAGAAATTATTGAAAGCTGTAATACAGATAAAACTCACAAAGAGATTACAAACAAATGCCATACTATTTATTCCATACATGTTAGTTTTGAATATATTAAACAGCATTGTATACAACTTAATAAGAGTAATTTCCACTGTGTACTGTAATCCAGTGAGCAGGTGAGTTCCACATGATAGTGGGCATCCACAATTACATAATAACATTGTGGCAGCTTTCAAATTGGGGCAATAGAACTGAATCCACCCACTACAAACAATGATGACCACTATATCCATTATGTGACTGAAACAGCATGGATAGATTATTTTCACCATGGGAACATGGGTTTTCGATAATCCATGATGCATGTATTGTATAACAGTGGATCAACCAGCCAAGTGCTTTGTGCTAAATTAAATCAGAACACAGGTTATTGTAAACAACTGGTGTGAGCACAATGGTATGAAGATCAATGCAGCTAAGTTCAGAAGTCAAAAGTCATGAACATAGTGGCAAAGTTAAACCAAAATAAAAGCTGAGAATGAAAATTTGAAGTAACTGTAAATGGAATATATATATATATATATATATATATATATATATATATATAAAACTGTCCAGAAAGGACAAAATACTTGTTGTTATGATTGACAGTACTTTGAAGTGGAAAACACAACTTCATAAGTTTATTAAAACAGTTCTTGCAACTAAACTATGTCTTTTGAACAGAATAAAATCTCATCTTCCTCGAGAAATGAGAAAGATATTCTACAGTGTCAGGATAAGATGCCATGTCTAGAATATTACTGTTCAGTTTGGTAATGGTTATAATGGAATAGTGTCATTTTAAAAGAGAGCAGTAAGGATACTAATGTAGATAATAATACACAATAAACAAATCTTTTTAAAACCCTTTGCTGGATTCCATTGCAACATAGAGCTCAACTTCATTGGGATCAGCAGTCTGTAAATGGGTTTGTTCCTGATTAACTTGCAAGTAATTCAGAATTTGCATTAGGTGTACTTATATTTGAACTTAGATCCATCACAGAGAACAATTTATATTTAAACCAAATTCTGAATTTTATAGCGAGAATTTTGTACATATATGCATATTCAGTATTGCTTTTTAAAACAATTTACTCTCGTTATTTCTCTGATAGCAGTAGATTAATTATCTAGTCCTTAAATAGCTTTGTTGTCTACACTTGTAAAAATTGTAAATATACATGTCATTGTAAAAGGCTTCATGGAAGATGGCTCATTGACCAAATGAGGTTCTTTTTTGAATAAAGTAATAATAATGATGTTAATAATAATAATAAAAATGTTCTGCATTTAGATCAATTTTCAGGCTCTATTATGACAAGAGTTGGTACAAAGACTGTTGTTATTGCAGGTATATTTTGGGACCATGGCAGCTAGAAACTGTCTCAGTGCCAACTCTGTGGGGATTAACTGTTCCACTGGAATGTCTTGCATGGTGCGGAAAACTGTCATTGAGCAGAGTGGGGGCCTGGCTACCTTCAGCAAGTATCTAGCAGAAGACTTCTTCATATGTGAAGCCACCAAAAAACTGTGAGTACTACCTCAGACTATCTGTCTTACTGTATGTCTGTCTGTGTGTCTGTCTTTGCCTGTCCTTTTGTGTACCTCTCTGCCTGTGTTTCAGCCAAATCTTTATCTCAGGACTCATGCATTATGTTAAAGAAGAAGTGTTTAAAAATGATCATAGGCAAAACATAATTAGTGATTATTAATTTACAGTCACAGTGAGAAAAGAAACTGAAATATCTTAAGCAAAATCAGCAAGCTAAAAAGGTATGATCATAAAATGTTGGCAACTGTAATGGTGTTTGTATCAGTTTGACAGTTCATTTCAATGTCCTTTGATTATTGGCATCTGTAACGGTGTGGTTTTTTAATCAGTTTTGCAGTTCATTTCAATGTCATTTGATCATAGGTATCTGTAACGGTGTGGTTTTTTTTATCGGTTTTGCAGTTCATTTCAATGTCATTTGATTATTGGCATCTGTAACGGTGTGGTTTCTTTATCGGTTTTGCAGTTCATTTCAATGTCATTTGATTATTGGCATCTGTAACGGTGTGGTTTCTTTATCGGTTTTGCAGTTCATTTCAATGTCATTTGATTATTGGCATCTGTAACGGTGTGGTTTTTTTATCGGTTTTGCAGTTCATTTCAGTCTCATTTGATTATTGTTAGCAAATGGAGTGTAATCTTGTAATTGTCCTAACTACTACATACATATTTTTATTACTTGTTATTTCTTAAACACTGTATTCTCTTTATTCATTTCTTTAGATTTGGTCATAAAACATAAGAAAGATTATGGAATGGCCTGTTGTCCATTCTCAGTCATCTGATGTTTATTGTCCATCCATCCATTAGCACAAATTTATTATCACTGTTCCTTCTAAACTACTTCGAGGATTGCCAAGAAACTTGATACACACATTCATCCCAGGGTCTCATTGGTCTTAAACGAAAATGGATCTGCTTGGACATCCAGTATGAAACTCTCCTTACAGCTACTCCACCAGAATGGATGGTGATATCAACAATGATTTTTCACTTAAAGACTTACGGAATTTACTTGTTCCTAAATGAAAATGGTGCTGATTTGAAGTCCAACATAGCTGCCATGGCAGCCATCTTGACAATCTTGTTATTGCCATGCCTTCAGAAAGGAATGTCATATTAGCATTCAGTTTTCACCAGAAGACTTCTATCAAAATCTAGTTGGTCTTAAATGCCAATATGGCCTCCACAGTAGCCATCTTGAAAATCTTGTTATTGCTACTCATCATTTAAACTGGAAGCCTTCTTATGGTAGTAAAATAACAATTGTGCTGATCTGATATCCAGTATGGCTGCCACAGTGACCATCTTGAAAATCTCATCACTAATCATATTGGATGGAAAGTCATAATAACATTGGATTTTCATCAGAAGATTTCTTATTATGTCTAGTTGGTAGTAAATGAAAATGGTATCTGACACTCAGTTGGACCACTAAGACAAGCCATCCTGAAAATTTTGTATTGCGACTCCTACAGGGAAAAATCTTCTCAACATGGGGTTTTCACAGAAGACACCGAATGTCATATCTATTTGGTCCTGAATGAAAATGGTGGAAAACCATATCAATATATTGCTTTCACAAGAAGATTTAATATGGTGTCCAATTGGTCCTGAATGAAAATTATGCTGATATTCAATATGGCCACCATGGCGGCTATCTTGAAAATCTTTTTATTGCTACTACTCCTGAGTTTATGGTCACATCGACATGGTTTTCACCAAAGGTATTTCTGTGATAACTAGCTGATTCTAAATGCAGATAGTGCCCCACATACAATCAGTATAGCAGTTATAATAAACATATAGAAAATCTTGTCACTAATTCTCATGAATGATGGTCATATTGGCAATGGATTTTAATGTCAAGTCTGATAGTGTCTTGTTTGTCTTAAATGATAATGGTGCTGATTTTGCATCCAAAATGGCTGCCACAGTGGCTAATTTAGTATAACATTCTTCATTATAATGTGATCCCAGATATAATGCAGTACTGCTTTAGACCCCATAACCACAATGTGACCATTGGACTTGAATTGGTTTATTAAATATACGATGGTAGGTTTGGAAGAAACAACATCAGACATAGCATTATGTCTTTAATTCTTTTTAAAACATTATTTGGACAGATTAAATGCTTAAATTTCATGAAGTGAAAAAATAATACTTTAAATAAGCTAAAATTATCACTACATGTTTGAAAAACATTTTTTTTCCATTTTATCCCACACTATTCTCAAACCCACCACCAAAAAATATTTGACCATTTTCACTGCATTATGGTTCAAGTACATTATATGTTCAGCAATTCTGGACCCAAACTACCATGTTATGACTGTACATTAACAGCTAATCTTGAAACTAAGTGCTCCAGTGTTTTTGTTACCTCCACTATTTCAATGTGTGTGTGAATTTGTATGCATAAGCTGATATGTCAGTTACCCATCTTGAGCAACATCATGCCCACTTGGGATTTAACTGTAATATTTCTCTTTAGTTAGCACTATCACAGTAAGACAAAAAACACGTTTCAACACCACACTTTTTAAAAACAATATGCAAAAGGTACATGTTCTGGGATGAGGTGGGGCATGTGTTATGGTTAAAAATCAGATTCACTAAAACCTAATAAAAATAAAAAGGCTCAGAACTTAAGAAGTGTATGTTCATTTGAATATTTTGTTTATTTTTCCATCATTTGTATATCTGTTACAGAGGATACAAAGTGACACTTAGCAACAAACTGGCAATGCAGAACTCTGGGAACTATTCACTGGACAACTTTCATAAAAGGCTAATCAGGTATGTCTCGGGTATGGAATAAAAACATGAATATCTTTGATCCTTCTACTCTTCCTGTCATTATTTGTGTGTGTATGTATAGATTTACCAGTATTTATGCTTATATGTATAGCGATGTAAGTATTCATTTTATGTATACACATAGGCAATTATGTAGAATACATACATTGTAAATTTTTAGAAAAGCACACCTTCTGAGTGGACATTTAATTAGTTCATGCTGTGTCCGCCATAGGCCTGGCATAATTCATCATAGACCTGGCATAATTCATCATAGGCCTGGCATAATTCATCATAGACCTGGCATCATTCATCATAGGCCTGGCACAATTCATCATAGACCTGGCATAATTCATCATAGACCTGGCATAATTCATCATAGACCTGGCATAATTCATTGCAGATCTGGCATAATGATTATCATGATTGTTTATATCTAAGGTTGTAGAGGAGAGAGTAATTTTTATTGCCTTGAAATACCCAGCAATGTGATTATGTAATGGTCCTACCTTACATGGTACTTGCCATATTACAGTATGTGCGTATGCTTGCAAGGAGACAACAAGCACTTCAAGCAATGGTACTAGAGTTTATGCAGGTAGGAAATTGACAACAAGTACTTCAAGCAATGGTACTATAGTTTATACAGGTAGGAAATTGAAAAAAAGTACATCAAGCAATGTTACTATAGTTTATGCAGGTAGGAAATTGACAACAAGTACTTCAAGCAATGGTACTATAGTTTATGCAGGTAGGAAATTGACAATAAGTACTTCAAGCAATGGTACTATAGTTTATGCAGGTAGGAAATTGACAACAAGTACTTCAAGCAATGTTGCTATAGTTTATACAGGTAGGAAATTGACAATAAGTAATTCAAGCAATGTTACTATAGTTTATACAGGTCGGAAATTGACAATAAGTACTTCAAGCAATGGTACTATAGTTTATCCAGGTCGGAAATTGACAATAAGTACATCAAGCAATGTTACTATAGTTTATACAGGTAGGAAATTGACAATAAGTACTTCAAGCAATGTTACTATAGTTTATACAGGTCGGAAATTGACAATAAGTACTTCAAGCAATGTCACTATAGTTTATACAGGTTGGAAATTGACAATAAATACTTCAAGCAATGTCACTATAGTTTATACAGGTCAGAAATTGACAATAAATACTTCAAGCAATGTCACTGTTGTTTATACAGGTCGGAAATTGACAATAAATACTTCAAGCAATGTCACTGTAGTTTATACAATACTTCAAGCAATGTCACTATAGTTTATACAGGTCAGAAATTGACAATAAATACTTCAAGCAGTGTTAAAATAGTTTATACAGGTTGGAAATTGACAATAAGTACATCAAGCAATGTTACTATAGTTTATACAGGTTGGAAATTGACAATAAATACTTAAAGCAATGTCACTATAGTTTATGCAGGTCGGAAATTGACAATAAATACTTCAAGCAATGTCACTATAGTTTATGCAGGTTGGAAAATTGACAATAAATACTTCAAGCAATGTCACTATAGTTTATATAGGTATTAAATAAGTACTTCAAGCAATGTTACTATAGTTTGTAAGGTAGGAAATTGACGATGAGTATGTCAAGCAATGTCACTATAGTTTATATAGGTATTAAATAAGTACTTCAAGCAATGTTACTATAGTTTGTAAGATAGGAAATTGACGATGAGTATGTCAAGCAATGTTACTATAGTTTATACAGATAGGTCATTGACATTTGCTATAGATGCATTGACAGCTTTCGGCTGTTTCACATCTGTTTACTTGTGTGTTGACTCCCATAGCAGATGTGATATAATGAGCGACAGGTGCCATAAATACAGGTACAGCATTAAAATCATCAAAGAAGATCCCATTATAGAGGGGTTGCCAACCAGATAAAATAGACACCCAAACCTGCATAATCTCTTGCCTGCTATGTCTGTTAGCACATTATAGAGTACATAATGTACATGTGTGTATGTATGTATGTATGTATATATGTATGTATGTAAATATGTATGTATGTATGCATGCATGTATGTATATATGCATGCATGTAATAAGCATCGCAAAACATGAGACATTGTGGACCTGCATTGTGTTTTAATTAGATTGATTGTCATATATTCAGACCTGGAATATATGTTCAACAGGTACAAGCATATTGTGGGTGATATCTAGTTGTAAAGATGCATTCCTATTTTACAAAGTAAATAACTATTCTTTCATACATTTTAATCTTCACATTATTATTTTTCTTTGTGGTTTCAGGTGGGGCCAGTTGAGGTTTGCAATGCTGCCTACCTTAATTATTCTGGAGCCCTTAGGGGAGTGTATGTTTCTGGGTGTTCTGTCTTCCTGGGCAGTTGAATACCTTTTTGGTATATCATCCATGGCCTTCTTCCTCATGCACATCTTGATCTGGTTTCTCCTGGATTATTTCCTCCTTCAACTCACAGAGGTCTGTGTCTTGATATAAGTTTTCTATTTTATGCATATTTTAGATTGGGGCTTATTTCTTGTGTGTATGTGTGTGTGTGTGTGTGTGTGATACCATGTCTGCTGCTGTATGATCCCCTAGTTCATCACTATCACTATAAACTGCCATACTTGAAATATTGTAGCGATACAACTCAGATTATTAAAGTTGTGTTGAAAATCCAAAAATGCAAGCACAAACATGCTTACATGTACAAATAACCTATACAGTACTTACATGTTCGTATAATCTGTACATTGCTTACATGTACATATAATCTATACAGTACTTACATGTACGTATAATCTATACAGTAGCTTCTTGTGGGTCAGTGGTTCTTTCTCCACCATTTATACTGGCTACCATGCATAACATATCTTGTGCTGAAAAATGGCATTAAACCCTACAACAACAACAACTTACATGTACATATAATCTATACAGTATGTGTGTATGATTTAGATTTTGAACATAGCTTTAACAATTTTTCAGTCACATCGCTATGATGTCTGCAGTGTGGCTGTTTATAGTGATATCTAGTACTGGGGCATCATGCCTCAGACATGTAGCATGATGTCCCACCCAGTCACATTATCCTGACACCAGGTCGAACAGTCTTATCACTAACCTCTTAATGCTGAGCGCCTAGCGAGACAGCTGTTAGTACCATTTTTGTACGTCTTTGGTATGACTCGGCTGGGGTTCAAACCTGCAAACTCCCACATCCGATCTATACAGTACTTACATGTATTTATAATCTATACAGTACTTACATGTATGTATAATCTATACAGTACTTAACATGTATGTATAATCTATACAATACTTACATGTATGTATAATCTATACAGTACTTACATGTTTGTATAATCTATACAGTACTTACATGTACATATAATCTGTATAATACTTACATGTATGTATAATCTATACAGTACTTACATGTAGGTATAATCTATACAGTACTTAACATGTATGTATAATCAATACAATACTTACATGTATGTATAATCTATACAGTACTTACATGTATGTATAATCTATACAATACTTACATGTATGTATAATCTATACAGTACTTACATGTATGTATAATCTATACAATACTTACATGTATGTTTAATCTATACAGTACTTTCATGTATGTTTAATCTATACAGTACTTACATGTATGTATAATCTATACAGTACTTACATGTATGTATAATCTATACAATACTTACATGTACATATAATCTATACAGTACTTTCATGTATGTTTAATCTATACAGTACTTACATGTATGTTTAATCTATACAGCACTTACATGTATGTATAATCTATACAATACTTACATGTACATATAATCTATACAGTACTTACATGTATGTATAATCTATACAGTACTTTCATGTATGTATAATCTATACAGTACTTACATGTATGTATAATCTATACAGTACTTACATGTATGTATAATCTATACAATACTTACATGTATGTATAATCTATACAGTAGTTAATTGCATGTATAATCTGTGACCATTTGTGTCTCCATTGTGGTCTTTTGAAATACTGGAAGTTTAATAAACTAATGCATACTACATCAGTAGTACTTGGTTTTTCAGTCTTAGAACAGGTTTTAAAAATTGTTATATTTGCAACTGTTCATAATAGATTTAAATGCAATTAATCCCATAGAAAGACAATCCTCTTCAGAAAACATTTACTCCATCTTTCAGTTTCTGTTAAGAGTAAGGAGAATAATATAATAATCATATATAATAATCATATATAATAATCATATATTCTTCAAACCATGTAAAACTAATTTTTTTTTCAACTTTCTTGTTGGTACTAAAAATAAAACAACAAATAAATTCTGCACAGATAACATTGGGTTTTATTTAATACTGGAGTGAACTTGTTACACCCTGCAGGGTATAATAAATTACCATTGTCCTTCCAGGCAGGTAGATGGATGGGCCAGTAATTTGGCATTTTTATGTTTTAAAATGTCTGAATTAAATATTTTTTGAAGTGTTCTGTTCTAGCAATATCTGCTATAATCTTTTTCAGAATGGTCCACTTCCATTTTCTAAATTTGAGTTCTTGGTAGCCTGGTTGCTTCGAGAATGCTCCTCCTTCTACTTGTCCGTGAGATGTCATGGGACTTCATTAGTAGTGTGGAGACATCGAAAGTATCGGCTGAGATGGGGAGGAATTATTGAAGAAATCTGAAAGGAAAAGAATATTTAGGAAATCTGAAAATACTGCTGTTGTCATCCTGACAATCGTATTGTACTTAGTTAACTGTGGAATACCAATGACCTGCATCGATCCAAAGTCAATTTTGAGGGTCTTTTATATCAATTAGTGAGATATGGTTTACATTTGGGCTTCCAAAATCAGCTGACAAGAAGTTGTGGCAAGTTAAATTTTTCATCAAAAGAATCTGTAATAAATAATAGTGAGCACACATTAAAAACTATGAGATCGTGAATCACTGCCAGATTTTATCCTTGATTTTTTACCAGAAAGACTTTCTCATTTTTCCAATTGTTTGGAACACACTTTTTGATCTTTTTATTTCGAAAGAGGATATTCATTGGATTTTGCCAAAAAACTTTAATGAGTGCCTGTGTTTTGTACAATACATTTCCAGTACTAGACAAGCTTATGAATGGCCTGTTGTCAGTTATCCTTCATCTTTCTGTTAGCAAATGTTTATCGTAGCTTGTAAACTCTTCATCCCAAGACCAAGTTGGTTCTAAATGAAAATCATCCTGTTCAGACATCTGATATGGCCACCAGAGTGGCCATCTTGAAAATCTTGTTATTGCTATTCCTTCTGAACAGAGAGTCGTATTTCACAGAAAGTCTTTGAATGAAAATTATCCTGACCTGAACTGCAATATGGCTTCTATGATAACCATCTTGAAAATCTTGTTATCACTAATCCTCCTAAATGGAGAGTCATATCAACATTAGGTTTTGACCAAAAAGACTTATTGTAGTGTCTGCTTAGTCCTAAATGAAAATGGTGTCAATCTGACACCCAATATGGCTGCCATGGCAGCCATCTTGAAATCTTGTTATTACTACTCTTCTGAGTGGATGGTAATATTGACATAAATGGTTTTCAGCCAAAAGACCATTATTACATCCAGTATGGCTGCCACAATGGCCATTTTAAAAATCTTGTTTTGTTGCTACTCTTCATCAGTGGATGTTCATATTAACATAGGTAATCCAAGAAGAACCATGATGGTTTCAACACTCATTATTTAGAAAGAAGCAGTCGTCTGATATTGGATTCCAGGAAATTCTTTTCAGCTTGTTGTATCAGTCCCAATAAGGGGACTCTAGTGGTCATTGTTTTTTGGCACATTTTTTTTAAAAAAATTTTCAAAAGTAGATGGATTAATGAATCTTTTAGAATTTCATTGAAGTTTTTCACTTAAAATATTTTAAGAATCTGATAACATTAAACTTTTTCTTCAAAATTTATTTAGAATGTATTGTTGAAAAAATATGAATGCATATAGAAGAAACTAGATTAAAGGTAAAAGAAAAGCAAACTACAGGTCTTATCTAATGATGATTGTATTATCAGTTCATAAATTCCTTAATGCAACTAGGGAAATGTTCCAAAGCATTGAACAGAGAACACTTCCATATAGACCTTAATTGTATTTGGTTGCTATTGCTAGGGTATTGCCATTGGCTTTGCCATTCTGATTTTTTATTTTGACAATTGGAATATTTTATGCCACAGCCCATTTCACTATATTTGTATATTCTTTGGCATTTGATCCTTCAGAAATATATTTGTTCAACCCTTACTCATTAATTGTGATATTACCTGCTTTAACAAGCGTTGTTACATTTCAATACCTGTCTGATCCTGCTAGGTAGAGTAGAGAGATGAAGACAGTGATAATTTTTTCTACAAATTATTTGTCGTGTCTTGCTTGATATGGCAGCAAGAATATAAAGTTTCTCTACTTGTTTTTGGTGTCCATTTTTGGAATCCTGTTTTAGCTTATTAATCTTGTTTATGGTTGCCTGTTGTTGTCGTCATGTCAGATCTTGTTAGGAAATATACATCTCTTGTTAACAGTATTTTCTTGAAAATTCCTTGAATTAAGAAAATAATAATAGTTTATTGATGGATGAATGCATTATTCATTGAACCTAATTTGAGTTACTTTGGTTTCAAGACTTTTCTTTTTGATTAAAATTTTCTTTTGAGTTTACCAGTGAGAAAATAGTTGAATACTTTTGATTGCTGAATAATTGATGCAGAATTTTGCCTAATTAAAATATTTTTACAAAGTAGAGATGTTTCAGTTTACACAAATATATCAACACTGAGAATGTTGAACACCACTTTTGATAATTGTATGTTTTCAAAATGTGTAGTTTATAAAATGTACTTGTACAGTAGTTGTTCTATGTTGCACTCTTTTTCACTTGAAAGATGTTTTATGCATCGATTTGTGATCATCTGCAGGACTTGACTGTTTTCAACCCTATATTTTGTGTTTTGTTTATTTTCAACTTTGTATGTAGTCAGGTTAAATATGCGTGTAAATGTCTAAGATGGCCAGCTGCATGGGGCATGATCCCTGTTGATGCTCTGATTAGGTTGAGTACTGGCTTCATGGGGATTCTGACTTTATCTGACTTAGTGTATGTGTGGGATAATTGTCTTACTAGCTTTCATTTTCAACACTGAATTTATAAAAAAATTTATGCACCTTCAATAAGTTCGATTGTATTAAGATATTTTCTGTCCATTTTATCTGTTCCCAGTTTCATTCCTGCACAATAATTTGAATTTTATAAGATCTACTGTTCCCAAAACTTTGTGCATGGCTTACATTTGAAATGTATGTCAGTATGAATGAAAGAATAAAAATGATTTCCACACAATGGCATTAGTTTCACATAACAAACCTGGACAAAAATTTTTGAATGGCTTGCAAAAAGTCTGTTGATTTTGGCAGTCAGAAGCGGTCACTGAAAGAACAAACATGGGTTCACGATAATGGAATATTGAAAGAAGAAAATGATTTCTGCACAATAGCATTGGTTATGCATCAAAGACCTTGACCAGAAAACTTTGCAGCTAGTTTGCTTTGGGGTTAAATTAGAAATGTATCAATTTTGGGGTCAAAAGTTAAAGGACACAGTAAAATAAAGCACCCCATACCACATATTATGTTGCCCTCACTGTGTGTAATGGTTCTCTATTTAGGCTCTAGTAGGGTAGTGTTGACTTGGAAAATTACTTACCAATCAGTGTCAGTGACTGGGACCTTTGGTCATAGTATGTGTTATTTATTATTTCAGGATATAAATGCCAACTAAAATTACGGTAATTTTTGGAAGTGATGGGCTAGTGTATCGTTGTCTCTTAGATTGTCAATTGTAGATGATATCTAAAAGATAGAAACATGAAGCCAAACAGCCTTGCATGATTTCTAAGTATGAACTTGAAAAAGCATTCCTCTGTTGGGATACATTTTCATGGTTAATTTTATATATATATATATATATATATGTTTGAGTGAAAAAAATCTTTATGAAGTAGTACAACCTAAGTCAGTATGTAGGGTATGTTAGACAACCCATTCTAACTTCATCTATGACTGCCCTTTAGCTAAACTGGCTATTTGTCAGTGTTATCTGTTTTATTGTTTGTCTTAAATATTAATTAGTCATTACTTTTAGTCAGTGGTGAGTTTATTTGCCTGTCAAGAACTCAGGGACAGACATGTCAGGTGTTTTAGTTTATTTGCCTGTCAAGAACTTAGAGACAGACATGTCAGGTGTTTTAGGGTACTGGTATGCATTTCATCAGATTGCCTTGTTCGAAAGAATGCTTTAAAGCAAAAGAAATGAAAATGTTCCTGGAATACAAACAAATAGTTTGAGTTTCTAGGCAAAGTCTGAAAATAGCACTCTTATGTTAAAAAATAATCACACATGAGCTGTGCATCATTAATTTTGAAAGTATTGTTTGATTGGCTAATTTTCAGCAGTATGATTATTACAAGTTTATGAAATTGCTGACGTATCCACATTGTGTAAAACACATCTCGAAACACCTGGGAAATTGTTAGAAGTGTTGATTTTGTTGTATCAGTCTATGAATCAAGCAAAGTTTTCCATTTTTTTTAAATTCATTTTTCTATTCCAAAATACTCGCAATTATGATTACCAAATTATATATTATATATCTTATGGAATTTTTTTATTTATGCACAAAGTAACAACTTAAAATAGTACTTTAGTTCCATCCTGGAAAGACTGTATATAAAAATCTTCTATATTGTTCGAAATTGAATTGCGGTTCTTGCACTGTACATTGGGGTTTTTCCAGAGCAAATGTATCATTATTTAGTTAAAAGCATTACCAGTCAAATTGACGGAAATGGGTTATTATATATGGTCTTAAAGACAAACTTCAGGTGTATAGAATTGAAGTAAGAACCAAACAATTTCACACAAAATTATGATGTAGTAACACAGTTATAAAACTTTTAGTGTTAATTTTTTTTATTATTTAATCTTTCACACTAAGCATTTTGTTCAGTCTGTTTTTCCAATGCATATTCATTTGCAAAGATATGACCTGTTTAATGGTGCCAAATGGAGAGACAAAGAGAAAGAGAGGAGTGAGGGTGGGTGGATGGGACTGGAAGGGCTAGGCACTGTTACTCAACAAATTATCCCAACTTGTTTTAGGTATGATTATCTTTTGCAAGTTCCATTTTTATTGTTTCATAAATGCTCAATAAAATTATCTACTGCATTCATAGTTTTTGTTATCACTTATACTATCAGGCAATGGTTCCAGGAGGTCAACTAGTACCATTTGAAGGGGCAATGCCACTCTTGTGCCATTTTGTATACCATCAACTGAAAACAGAAAATTTATAATAACCCTTCCAACTCCATAGCTTGTTGTGTGATACAGCACCATATTAATTTCTGATTATTGTCTACTGTTACATGACAAAAATCGTGGCATGTGATATCAAATTTATTCTGCTATGCTATGCTATGTTTATGCTATGATGGACCCGCATTAATTGCTTTAAATGACCACTCCTTGGCTCTCCACACTACATTGTGCACTTGACTAAACAACATGGGATTACATTCATCATTCTATAAATGTAAACGGAAGCGAAAAAAGAAGTGTTGTTTCAAAGCTGGCCGGCGTCGAACAGGAAGAAGAATTCCAGTTATCTCCCTTTTGCCCTTTCCGGCACAGAAATTTAAAAAATTTAAAAATTCAGCCGTTAATTTAGATAACCTAATTCAAATCCCTATTAAATAGTCAACCTTTGTGTCAACTATCCAAGAGATACCACTGCACATCGCATTATTCAATGCCCAATCAGTAGGACCATCAGAAACGCGCACAGAAATAGTTAATTTTATCAACGATCAGAATATCGATGTCTTTTTCCTGACAGAAACATGGCTAAAAACATCAGGCGATGAACCCAAGTGCGTGGATCTAACACCCACCGGTTACTCCATCAAATCGTTCCCCTGCCACTCTCGCGGAGGTGGAATTGCTGTCATCACAAAGAACTCCATGATCAACCGTCTTAACCACACTACAACCTTCAATTTCTACCACACATCGTTTGAACTAGTCCAAACCACGCTCACACTGGAACAAAGGTCAGTCCATTTTTTCTGCCTCTACCGCCCTCCTCCTAATAGAAAAAACAAGCTGACTGAATCTCTTTTTTTGGAGCAGTTTCCGAATCTCCTGGAATATGGAAATTCGGTAGGTGGCAACCTGATTATTCTTGGAGATTTCAACTTTCACTTTGACTGTCCTGGAAACCCATACACATCAAAACTCCTAGATTCCATTCACGTTTTCAACCTCAGTCAGTTAGCCGACCCACCCATAAACATGGTCACATTTTAGACTGGATTCTTTATAGACCTGATGATAATATTCTACAGTCCTCCCTGGTGTCCCACGAACTTGCATCAGATCATTTCTGCATTATATGCCATCTTCACATATCAGTCCCTAACCCTCCACCTTTATTCGCTACTAAGAGAAACCTCCTTATGATAAACAGAACCCAACTAATGCATGACATCCAAGCAAACCTAACAACTAGCTTACCTCCTATAGCAGAACAACTCGATAACTGCCTGCATTCATTTCTTGACAAACATGCCCCAGCAACCAAGTGCAGAGTATCAATTCAGAAGTGTTCTCCGTGGTATAGCAGTGTCAGGGACCAGCTTCTCACTGCTAAAAGAGACCGTCGTAAAGCTGAGAGGCTTTGGCTTTCCACACTCACTATTCATAAGCAAATCTATGAAGCCGCTAAGAAGAATGTCACAAACATAGTCCATGCAGAGAAATCAGCCCACTACAGTACTAAGATCATGGAAAGTTTCAGCTGCAAAGAGATATTCGAGATTACTAACAAGCTAATGTCAAGGAACAAATGTACACCACTTCCAACTACCTTCTCTCTAGTCGACCTTCCGGACCTGTTTGCAAATTTCTTCCGTGACAAAGTACAAACCATCAGAAATAAATTTGACAACACAATTTCAATTGACTCGTCGTCACCATACAGTTGCGATACAGAATTTCAGCAGCAACCGTTAGCAGCATTTGAACCTGTCTCTATGGATTTAGTACATACAATCGTGATGAAGAGTGCACCAAAGTCATGTGAACTTGATCCGATTCCGACATCACTGCTGCCTGAGTGCTTAGATCCAATATTGCCTTCACTAACTGATGTTATTAATACCTCTCTCTCATCCCATCATTTATCAAAACTGCCATTGTAAAGCCTCCGCTGAAGATACCAACACTCGACCATAACAATTTAAAGAACTACCGCCCAGTTTCTAATCTCCCATTCATTTTAAAAATCTTAGAAAAAGTTGTTCTATCCCAACTTGTATCTCATCTGAATTCAAACAGTCTTTTTAGCGATGTACAGTCTGCATATTGCCCTTGCCACAGTATTGAAACTACTCTTCTGAAAGTAGTCAGTGACCTTCTCTCTACTTTGGATA